>BSBK01004834.1:410000-682500 GCA_027943335.1 Chamaecyparis obtusa
TCCAAGGTCCATTTGGCCAGACAATCCGACACACTACTCCACTTCCTTGGAATATGAGTGAAAGTAACTGAATCTAGGGAGTTACATAATTGAAGAATTTGTTTGATAACTACAACTAAGTGCCAACTAACATCCCATGCTCCTGTTTGGTAAGAAAATTCACCACCACTTGAGAATCAAACTCACAAATAACTCTACTCCAAACAAGAGTAGAACAATGTTGTATAGCATGCAGAATGACAAGAGCCTCCATTAAATTATTAGAATGAAAGCCCTTATAGACAAAAAATAAATTGAACATCACTAGAACTATCTCACCCAACTCCACCAATGCCAGCATGTCCAAGACTCCCCTGTGATGAACCATCAATATTAATTTTTAAAACTCCAAGAGGAGGGGGTATCTATCGACCCTCTCGATTGACCTGCTATAATGGGTGTATGCGGCTACCACTTCTACCCTAACCCCAAACATCAAAGCACCCCCTTGAAGAGGAAAATTAAGATGATTACAAATAGAAACATCACTAGGATCCACACCTCTAGTCAAATCACATTTAGCCACAATAGTCTCACGAAGAGAATGCATAATTTTCCACCACAAGTGCAAAGCATCCATCCTGACATCCTGAAAAATCCTCTGATTCCTTTCCAGCCAAATAACCTAATGAACTTTTGGCTTTTGGTTAAAGTTAGTAGTTTTCAATTTCTTGAAAGATGCTAGATTTGACTGCCTAAATATTTTTTCTTATCCACAAACTTTCAAGAAATTCAGTACTGTAGAGTCATGGACTATGAAAATTTAATGACTTCAATTAATTTTTTTAATAACTTCGTTGTTCCATGGAGGAACGTTGCTAAATTCGTTCTTCTTTTTACTGCACAAAAATTCTAGAATATTGTCTTTCAAAAAATCCTGGAATATTGTCTTTTAAGAAATGAAATCTTTAGCTTAGGTTCTATTTTTTATAAGCTTGAAATATTTTGAAGTAATATGATATATTAAAAAATTGAATCTTTAGCTTGGATGCTACTTATTACAACTCAAAGCATTTTGTATTAATACTGAAACTTCACCTTAACTACTACATGTTAGGGTTTGAAACATTCTGCATGAGTGGTATTTTTATTATTAGTTGCTACAATATGGTTCTATGCAGTAGCTTAGCTAATTTTCATGGAGGAACTTTTTTCTTTTAATGTTTTAGACTGTGTTTCCATAGACTTTTTTAATTTTTCCTACTTAATTTTTTGTTCTCTTAATTATTTTAATTTTATCAAATTGTATATCTTTTGTTGCATCCTTAATTTAAATAAGGAGGGAAAGAACATTGTGCATTCGTTTGGCACATTTGCGATTAAGCAATGACTACATCATTTCAGCCTCCCCTAAATAGCTATTTGAAGATTGCAAGCAACTGTTCACCCTAACAAGAGCCTCCTACGACATTTTTTACAAAACAAGTTTTATACAAGTTGGTTGAATGCTCTGCATTTTAGTATTCAAATGTAACATTTTTCTTTTGATTTGGCTCTATATTTTTATATTGAGAAACCTGACTTACAGTTCCACTAGAGTTTAGGAGGATTGCAGAGTTAAGGCTGCAAAAAGGTGAAAGGCACTTGGAAGTAACAACTTATGTTCATATTGTCCAAAAATTTATGGAAAAAATAACCTATGCTCATAGTGTCTAAAATTTTATGGATACTAGGATTTGATTGATTTTGAGTATATTTCTGATGTTGATCCTGTTACTGGTAGAGTTGATAGATGGCCTAAAGAAGAGCACAAGCTTGAGAGAGTGCATTCTCAAGGCTTTAAAATGATAAAGAATGAACTTTCCCTTGTTCTCGGAATTGCTTGAAACAAGTAAATTTACAACTTCCATTTTTTTTGGAGGAAGTAATTTTATTTTTCTTTGTACATTCATGTAGGAAAATATTTATTATAGTATATGACCTCTTATGAGAAACTATTTGAATTATCATAAATTTGTCTAAAATGGTGTACCTTTTTAATCCAACTATTATATCTATTAAAATTGATTGGCCAACTTTCATTACTATCCAAAAATAAATTAGACAAAACTACAAGACTATTCCTAGACAAAATCACAAAAGTGTTCTTCTAATTTTGCACAGGAACTTCGTTGCTCTACAACTCTTGTTTTTAAGTACCATCACAATTATGTCTTTTTTATCATTTGTTGACTTAACATTCTCCTCATTCACAATAATTTTTGTGTTGTCCGTTACTTCATAGAAGATGTCAAATTCCATGATAAACTTATAGAAATCCCCCTCTATGTTGCCCCATGGAGTGAACCAACACCAATTAGGAAGCTAGAAATTTTAATTGGTAACTTGACATTTCTATTATTTGGCTTTTGTTCTATTTTATATTATTATTTGGATGTTGAAGCCCCTAGTTTGGTTTGTATTATTCCTTAGAATTGTATGTTGTAAATTAGATAGTTGTTTTATCAAATAGTAAAAATAGAAATATAGATCGTTAGTCGATCAATCGCAAATAGACCTTCAAATCTATGCTAATCTTATTCTAACAATAGGATAATAAATTAATGCAAGCAACTAAAACAAAAAAACAAATGAAGTATACCTATTATACATCAAGATCGCTTGTCTCCATTGCTCTATCTTCTTCTTTGCAAGGTTCTTAACTATGTTGCTCTCAAATTTTTGAGTCTAAAGCACAATAATTCAAAGATAATTACAATAGAAAGATTGTGGTCATCAACATGAGAATGACTAATGGTATTTATGAGAGTTGAAGAAATAATCAACAGATGAGATTTTGGATACAAGATTTGATGATGGAATGTGCATGCTTAAGTTGTCGTTACTAGAGATAAAAATAAGACTGGAAATAGCAAGTGAAGAGTGACACTTAAGAAGAAATTAGCAAGAAAATAAAGAAAAATAGATGATAAGTGATGACTGAAGAATGATATTAGTAAGTGATTTATTTATTTATTTATTTTTTAACAAAAAATAGACAATTAAATAAATGTGTTAATTTATTTTTATGAAGGAATTTGGGAGACAAAGAGGAAATTAGAAAGTGACGAGTGGTGAGTGAAGAAGAGTTACAATATAATCGTGACTACATCAAACATTGTCACATGATCACCCTCACATTTTGCCTTAAACAATAAATTTTCCACAAGCCATAATAAACTTTACACTTTCATAATCCATCTTCCATAATAAACTATCTCTACATAAGACATCAACAATTTGCATGAACATAATCAAGGAGTTACATAAAAATATTGAGCTTCACAAATTGAGAATCAATAGACATACTACCAAGCTAGCTTACAACCAAACCGATCAAATTGCCAAATAGTTTTCAAAATCTAACATTATCTTATCATGAACACTCATCTTTGGCAAGAACATCTAAATGGTTGTTGACTCACTTGATCCAATAAGTCTTATCTTTTATTTGATTTATTAAATTTCATGTCCTTGTGCTTTTCAAGAATATCCATATGTGATTAGACGAGCGAGGATGTGATATTGACATTGTTTTCATATATTTTATTTATGGGGTGGTCTCGTAAAGTTCTAGGGCATGGGTGTTCCTGATGTCTATGTTGGCATGACATTTAGCACTAACATGTGTCTTATGTAGATTAAAAGTAATCTTACATTGATTTGCATATAGATCACCATGCTTTATGGCTATCACACATACCTCAACTGGGAGCATTCATTGTCCATGATGTGTCAGTCTCCATAAAGGGATAGCACCATCACCTTGGTGTAATGTTGTTTGTTTGCAAAATAAAAATTCTCTTTGATGATAAATAGGCCTCACTAATGAAAACAAAATAAAAATGCCCTTTGATGATAAATAGGTACTAATGAAAGTGCAATGAAAATTCAAAGTCTAATCCATCTATCAATTTCAAATCAATCAATCTCCATCATCTCATAATTTCAACCTTAATCAACTATTATGTGTCTTATACAAGAGGCATCCTCCCTGAATCAAACATTTAGCTATTTATCTTATACAAGATGTATCTTTCTTGAAACCATATGTTGGACACTTGCCTTATCAAGGATGTGTCCTTGAAACTAAACATGATCTTTATCAAATCAATCAATTAGTCAACCAACCAATCAATCAAACGTATCTATATCTAGTATTGATCAACTATTGTATACCATCAACTAACATTTTTTTGCTTCTTACTAACCATTCTTCTGTTTCATCATATTTCATATTTCATCTAACATTCTTCTTCTTTCAAAAGATCATTGATGTTTTTAATGCAAAAACAATCTCTTAAAGGGACATCCCACCACATTATCTCACTGTTGTTGTGACACACTGAAACAAATCTTGAACTTATTTTTTTCTTGGAAACAACACCACCTATTATAAGGCCTCAATCAAAATATGTGTCTCATATACTTATCTAAATATTCATATAAATAAAATTATAAAAATCAACCCAATATAATCCACACAATACAATTTATCTCCCTCTAGCAAACTCACAATTTGATTGTCAATAATAGTACATTTTCAGACCTTCCTAATTTAACAAGACACAAACCCACACTAGAGACTTAAAAATTTCAAATCCAACCTTTAACCTAATATATTTTCTTCCGACCACCAAGAAGACCACAATCCACCTTTAACAATCATATTTTGCGAACACTGGATTACTCCTAAATTTATCTAGACCACCACTTTGCACTACCTCAGCGGTGGTACAAAACCCCTTCACCTTCACCTCTTCCTCCATTAAATCAGCAAATACATTACCAAATGCAGCTCTGGGAAACCTGCTCACCACGTCATCAAGAGTGTCCACGTGTATGAGAGGCGCAAATGCCCCGTAGCCATCCAGATGGGTCCCTAAGATAAGCAAAACACACTCGGGCGAATGCCCACACGTGGCACCTCCATCCACGTGTATCCGATCTTTATGCCTGAAGATGGCCTCTGCCACCGTGTCACTCACACGTGGCGACGCACCCTCCTTCAGCAGGAACTCCCGGGCCAAGATGCCACCGTGGAACTCGAACGACATCTGAGTCAGCGCAAACGCATCCGACGTCAGCCCTAGGTCATGCAACATGGCTGCCAGGTAGGCTGTGTGCGGATCCCAGTTGAAATGGGGAAAATGCTGGGAAGTAATAGCTGAGCCAAAATAGTAGGAGCGCATGCTGTGCTTGAAAACCTCTAAATTTAGGGCAGATTTGGCGTAGGCTGTGGCTTTTTCAGCTAAAGCCGTTTGAGGAAGAGGAAGAGAAGCCAGGGATATGGGCTTGGGAATAAGTTTTCCTTGTGAAGCTTTTAGCAGAGCCTCGTTTACCTGCTTCTCCAGGCTGTTGAGGTCGTCCAGCTCCTTCAGCACAGAGAACGACGCCATTGAAGAGGGAAAAGCGGAGCAGCCGTTCTTCCGGTTCAATTTGGTCTATTTTCTTTAATATCGCATTACATAGGGAGGGTTTTATAGAATTTTAGGGCCTTGAAATATCCAGACTGTTCAATGATCCTCTTCGTTATATTTTGCTATTCTTCGAACAGTCAACTATGGTAGGTTTACAGAAAAAGCACATACCACATGGCAGCTGATTTTTTGTCGGTAGGTAGCTTACTCTCTATCTAACCCCTAAGTGCACATTTGATTGTGTTTATTAATTAATTAAAAATTAAAATATAATGGATTTTTTATTTTCAATTGATTAAGGAAATGTCAAATGTGCAGATGATTGCAGATGATTCAAACAGTCAACTATGGCAGGTTTACAGAAAAAGCACATACCACATGGCAGCTGATTTTTTGTCGGTAGGTAGCTTACTCTCTATCTAACCCCTAAGTGCACATTTGATTGTGTTTATTAATTAATTAAAAATTAAAATATAATGGATTTTTTATTTTCAATTGATTAAGGAAATGTCAAATGTGCAGATGATTGCAGATGATTCAAACAGTCAACTATGGCAGGTTTACAGAAAAAGCACATACCACATGGCAGCTGATTTTTTGTCGGTAGGTAGCTTACTCTCTATCTAACCCCTAAGTGCACATTTGATTGTGTTTATTAATTAATTAAAAATTAAAATATAATGGATTTTTTATTTTCAATTGATTAAGGAAATGTCAAATGTGCAGATGATTGCAGATGATTCAAACAGTCAACTATGGCAGGTTTACAGAAAAAGCACATACCACATGGCAGCTGATTTTTTGTCGGTAGGTAGCTTACTCTCTATCTAACCCCTAAGTGCACATTTGATTGTGTTTATTAATTAATTAAAAATTAAAATATAATTGATTTTTTATTTTCAATTGATTAAGGAAATGTCAAATGTGCAGATGATTGGATAGAGGTCCGGGTAGTGGGTAGTCAGTGATTCTTTGGAGTTTGTATTTTTCTAATGGCTTTGTTTCAGGTTGATCTGGATCAATGATTTTTGTAATTGTGAAGGATTAGCACATAATTGTGAAAATTATTTATGGTGTAAACACCATTAGTTCCTTATCATGATTTAGACATGAGAAAATAGATGCTAGGAACTAGTTTTCTAATGGTTTACTTGTAACTGTGAAGGACTAGCATATAAGTTGAAGTTTGAGGTAAAGTGTGAAATTGCAATGGAGTCTAGAAGTTTTGGATAGCTGGAGAAATTCCATGGTTTGAAACTTGGAGCACTATAAAGCTACACTATAAAGCTACATCAGAATTTAGGAGTCTAACGATCTACAAAAAAAGGTCAAGAGGTCGAAGTGTGTAGATGTGCTATAAGCTCCAAAAATCTAGTCTTGTAGAGGTGCTACAGAGTTTGAAAGGCTACAAAGCTATAGAAAACTCCAACATATGTAGAGGTGTGCCAAGTCATGAAATCTAGCATCAAGAAGATGCCCTATAACTAAAGATCGAGTCTAAAAGGATGTCACCAAAATGCCTCAATTTGAATACCTAAGTATTTGTAAACTTTGTTTTGTGGCAGAGTCTAGATGCCCACATTAGCGCAACATCTTTTGAGGTTGCGTTGGAGTTTACAAAATTGTCACGGAGTCTGGAAGACTGGGTGCATGCAAAAGGGCTCTAGACTCCAAAAGTTTGGATTTTGCAGAGTATCAATGTTTGGCAGAGAATGCAAAGCCAAAAGGATGCCATGGATTAGATTTCAAAGGCAACAGGAAGGTAGTCTAGGGTTTTGACAATGGCGAGAGGTTGACAGTCTTGGCCTAGCAGGAGACTATCAAATAGTTGTTGCAATGACTACTGAGTAAAAGGTGTGTTTGGCTCGCACAGAAGTGAGTGACAATGAACACCAAGAGAAAACTTAGATATGAATCTAACAATGACCTACATAGAAACTAAAACGGCAAGGGAATATGGACGAACAAAGTTGTATAGTTTGTATGGAGTTCTCTATAGTAGCCATTGAAGCTCCTTCACAAAAACACTAAAAATTTGTTTCTCCAAAATCTACAACGCCTTACATGAAAAATTATGTTTAGGGACCTTATGAGCACATTTGTGAGGTTGATTTTGTTTTAGGATGTACCATTTGAAAGTAGGTGTCCAAAACCCCTACAAATTCAAGATTATTTGGGAATGGATTTGCGTGGAGGCTCTAAAATCATTTTGGTGCCTTTAAAATAACTTGCAAGATAAAACATTCCACAAACATGAATGTGCAATAAAGGCAAGGATGAGGAGTAAGAAGGTAGGACTAAAAGTATGACCACCCCTCCAAAAGTTAGACACCTGGGACACTTGAGACTCCGCATGAAATGAGCCAAAAGGTAAAAAATCTAAGTGAGATTAAGTGAAATGTGAATACTTCTAGTTGGTAAAAGTAAAGTAGATATGTGAAATTTTTCTTCACACTAACAATTTAGATGGGAAATACTGCTTCACTCCAACATCTTCAATTTTTTGAAGTTGTGAGAAGAGGTTAAAGTTGGATTATAAGTTAGTGAAGTGTATCTTCACTAACTATGGTGATGGTGGGAAAGGATAGACATTGTATAGATAGAAGGAAAGTATATTTTACTATTCTTCGAACAGTCAACTATGGTAGGTTTCCAGAGAAATCACATACCCGACAGCTGATTTTTTTGTTGGTAGGTAGCTTACTGTCTATCTAACCTCTAAGTGCACATTTGATTGTGTTTATTAATTAATTAAAAATTGAAATATAATTGATTTTTTATTTTCAATTGATTAAGGAAATGTCAAATGTGCAGATGATTGGATAGAGGTCCTGGTAGTGGGTAGTCAGTGATTCTTTGGAGTTTGTATTTTTCTAATGGTTTTGTTTCAGGTTGATCTGGATCAATGATTTACTTGTAATTGTGAAGGATTAGCACACAATTGTGAAAATTATTTATGGTGTAAACACCATTAGTTCCTTATCATGATTTAGACATGAGAAAATAGATGCTAGGAACTAGTTTTCTAATGGTTTACTTGTAACTGTGAAGGACTAGCATATAAGTTGAAGTTTGAGGTAAAGTGTGAAATTGCAATGGAGTCTAGAAGTTTTGGGTAGCTGGAGAGATTCCATGGTTTGAAACTTGGAGCACTATAAAGCTACACTATAAAGCTACATCAGAATTTAGGAGTCTAACGATCTACAAAAAAAGGTCAAGAGGTCGAAGTGTGTAGATGTGCTATAAGCTCCAAAACTCTAGTCTTGTAGAGGTGCTACAGAGTTTGAAGGCTACAAAGCTGTAGAAAACTCCAACAGATGTAGAGTTGTGCCAAGTCCTGAAGTCTAGCATCAAGAAGATGCCTTATAACTAAAGATTGAGTCTAAAAGGATGTCACCAAAATGCCTCAATCTGAATACCTAAGTATTTGTAAACTTTGTTTTGTGGCAGAGTCTAGATGCCCACATCAGTTCAACATCTTTCAAGGTTGCGTTGGAGTTTACAAAATTGTCACGAAGTCTAGAATACTGAGTGCATGCAAAAGGGCTCTAGACTCCAAAAGTTTGGATTTTGTAGAGTATCAATGTTTGGCAGAGAGAATGCAAAGCCAAAAGGATGACATGGATTAGATTTCAAAGGTAGCAAGAAGGTAGTCTAGGGTTTTGACAATGGCGAGGGTTGACACTCTTGGCCTAGCAGGAGACTATCAAATAGTTGTTGCAATGACTATTGAGTAAAAGGTGTGTCTGGCCTGCACAGAAGTGAGTGACAATGAACACCAAGATAAAACTTAGATATGATTCTAACAATGATCTACATAGAAACTAAAACAACAAGGGAATATGGATGCACAAACTTGTATAGTTTATATGGAATTCTCTATAGTAGCCATTGAAGCTCCTTTACAAAAACACTAAATTTTTTTTTCTCCAAAATCTACAACACCTTACATGAAAAATTATGTTTAGGGACCTTTTGAGCACATTTGTGAGGTTGATTTTGTTTTAGTATGTACCATTTGAAAGTAGGTGTCCAAAACTCCTGCAAATTCAAGATTATTTGGGAATGGATTCATGTGGAGGGTCTAAAATCATTTTGGAGCCTTTAAAATAACTTGCAAGATAAAACATTCCACAAACAAGAATGTGCAATAAAGGCAAGGATGAGGAGTAAGAAGGTAGGACTAAAAGTATGACCACCCCTCCAAAAGTTAGACACCTGGGACACTTGAGACTCCGCATGAAATGAGCCAACGGGTAAAAAATCTAAGTGAGATTAAGTGAAATGTGAATACTTCTAGTTGGTAAAAGTAAAGTAGATATGTGAAATTACTCTTGACACTGTAATACCCCAAAAATGGGCTATAAGTTCATTAACCTCCTATATCATCAAATCATATGAAATCGACATCAAAGTCCTAATCTAAGGCACATCTAAACATCATCAAATCTAATTGATTATCTTAAATTTTGCATCGGAGAATATTCCTAGTAATATTCCTAATTATCTTAATTATCTTTAATTTTATAATTATTTGGCAATAAATCACATTTATCCTAAAATTTGATTAATTGAATATTTTCATATTTAATTAATTAGATTTAATATTTGCCACTTAATTATGTAATTAAATTTAATTCTATCTATTATTAATTGTATTATTTAATTTTGACAATAAATCAAAATTCCTATCTTTAATTGATTAAATTCTTATTTAATTAATTAAAGCATGTTGTCATTATTTAATAATATAATTTTTAATAAAAGTTTGAATAAATAGTTAATTAACCCATAAATTAATTATTTATTTTCAAAAATCAGTTGAGTTGAGGATAAATCACTTTATTTATTTATTTAATTCTTAATTATTATGCATATTCAAAAGAAACAGTTAAACTCCAAATCAGAAAATCAATGCAAGTTATTGACTTTTTGGAACTCAACATCCTTTTGGAGTTCAAAAAGCTGATCTAAACTCTAATTTGAGTTAAAAAGCTGTTTTTGCATATTTTTGCATGATTTTGAGAATTAACTATCTTTTATGATCAGATAACTCAAAAATCAAGATGAGTTAATTTGAGTGATTTATGGCTTTTATTCATGCACCTCCAAAGCCCTGGATTTCTATAAATTAAGGCTTCAGCTCTTCACAAATCATCTCATATTTTGCACAATCACGCTGGAGAATTGGAGACTGAGGAATCAACTTGCGAATTCAAAGTTTTGTGAGATCAATCTTATTTTTTTTGCATTCATATTACATATCATTGTTAGATTCATAGCATATCAATTTTCAATAGCATTCATAGCATATCAATTTCATTTAGCATAGATTTCATATCAGTTTTTACAATTATTATTGCATAGAAAAATCCAAAAAATAGCTTAATTGCATTTATTCCATATCCATCTTTTGCATTCAAATCCTTCATTTAGGTGTCGTCTAGGTCACTGATCTTGATTACAATCTGAGAACATTAATCTCGCACCTATTAGAAGGCAGTAAATCGCTTGGTTAGATAGATTTCAATTTTGCATGATTTTGATTATAGCTAACCTCTAATGTTTTACTGAGTGTTGTGTCTACAGATCAGGTATAATTTTCACACACACCATTTTTGGCGCCCACCGTGGGGCAACCCACCTTTGCATGCTGGTTTTGATTTTTTTGGAGCTAAAACCCCAAAGTTTCAAAGATTTAATTTTATCTCCCAAACGGCTTGGAATTTTGATCTGAAATTTTTTTTGCAGGTTGGTGACATGTCATGGAAGCTACAGTAAAAAATTTAGAATTTTCTGAGATGTTTTGAATTTTTAATAATTTTTTCTTGAAATTCTGGAAAAAATTAATATCTGACGCAAATCAGCATATTTTTCGAAAATTTTTATATTTTCGGAAAGCTCTTTAAATTCTACAGGGGGTCCATTCTTTGTGTTTTAAATTTGGACATGATATCATAGCTCAAATAGTCAATTTACAAAAATTGGTCTGTATTGATAAAATGGGTCTCTAGGGCACAAATGAAAAGGTTTTTCTAAAATTTTTGCATTTTTGGAAAGCTCTCTGTTTTTTAGTAGGGGTCTCTATTCTGAATTTCTATTTTTGTGGCCAAAATCATATCAAAAAAATTAGATCTTGTTGACTAGGTCAAATGCAGCAAAAAAAATAAAGTTTTGTGATGGGTATGCACTTATTTTTTTTACATGGTTCAATGAATGATATAAGTTGTCATTTGGGTTGATTGCTGGTTATTATTACTGATAATAATTGATTTTTAGAGCTAACCCTATGGTTTTCATAAGTTGAATATATTTTGCATATCTTGTTTGCTTGTTTGCTTGTTGGAGAGTTCATCACTTGCTTGCATGGAAAAGCTCAACAAAAATTGCTAAAAATCAAGTAAAATATACTAAGCGCGTTGCAAGGATCCCAGGTATTCTCCTTCATCTAATAATATTTTGATTTGGGACTTAAAATAAATCTCTTATGTGTCAAGCTTGTGTGCATCTTTTCATGCTTTTGATCTATTTCTACACACTTGCATAATTGATACTAGGTTGTGAACCCTTAAGGATTCATTAAGTAGTCTTAGAATACTTGTGATTGATCTTGATTGCTATCTTGGGTTATTGGACTCGCTAATCCACCGGCCCCTCATTTCCGCCCCGTGGTTGCAATCTCAGCGCCATAAAGGGGAGGGGTCAACAGGACAGAAGCGTTAAATGTTCCACTTGGCAACCCTTTTGTGCTTTTAGGAACTCCCTTGTTTTCTAAGTTGTGGACTCATTTTTAGCTTGTGTGAGGTGTTAAGTGTTCCACCTTGTGGACTCATCTCATATTCGCTTTAAACGTTAAGTGTTCCTCTTTCTACTTTTTGGATGCTTTTGGTAGATTTGCTTTCCGAACATACATCTGTGCTCACATAGTAATTAGGCCCTATGAACACTATTTGTGATTCTTGAGAGATTGGATTCCTAGCGAAATCCTTCTTGACGATAGAATCCTTGTAGGTAGGGAGGATACTTAGTGCGTTTCACATTCAACTTAGTTAGTGAGTCTTCTCTTATTGATCGACACATTCTCTCTCCGGAGAGGTTGATAGATCACGTGGGGTTGATATCACGAGCTTTGGTGAATCAAAATTGGTTAGTGCGTCTTCTCTTATTGATTGATACATTCTCTCCCCGGAGAGGTTGATAGATCACGTGGAGTTGATATCACAGACCTTGGTGGAACAAAACTTTGTCTTAGCGTGTCGGATTAATCTGCTTGCTTTGTTTGGGTTAAAAGTGAAGAGGTGTCAAAACCTTGAATCTGGAGCCAAGTCCCCTTGTGGTATACTATTGTGAGTCATCTTTAGAGAGGGTTAACCGTAGCGGACAATCCCTTCACAGGGCAAACTGCATTGACGGAACCTCAAGCGGTAATAGCCATTTTTGCCATGGTAGTGACAACCGCTATATAAATGTCCTTGTGGAAGAAATCTCCACGGGTATGGTTCATTGTTGGGTTGTCAGATCTCCCTAGCAGCTCTTGAAGATTAAGTTCTCGGACTGTGTCAAAACCCTGGTGCGCCGGGATTGGAGTTCACCCCTTTGAATCATAAAAGTTGCAGAGTCAAACCATTACTAAAAACCTTAGAGAGGCCAATTTTTCATTCTCAGGTATATGTGTGTTATTGCAAAACTTTTCAGAACATACACAATTAGTACTCTCAGAGATTAGCACAATTTGGTCACTTGATTGTTCATGCGCAAGGTTGCTTTTGCCCTTGTTCATTGTTTTCAGACGTGCTTGGAATCACTTGCTTGCTGTTCTGCGTGCTTATTTATCTACTTGGCTATTAAAAATGATCAAATCTGGTATAACCTTCAAAATCTGGACAGTACAATTTGCAAACAATCCAAAACTGAAAATCTTAAATTTTGCAAAAATTGACGTAAAGTTCTTTCTGGAGGCAAAAGTCATTTCAAGAAGTCAAAAGTCGTACGAGTTTTGTCAAGTGTCATTTCAGTATTACCCAACTGTCGTATGAGTTTAGCAACTGTCATTTCATAGACTACCCAGTGTCGTACGAGTCTGCAGAGTGTCGTTTGGAAAAATTTGAGAAAGTTGTCAGAAATTGTCAAATTGCAAGATATCCAATGTTTCCAGCCTAGTTCCAGAATCTGTCAAAAATATCATTGTGTCAGAACAGAGCAGTAGCTATTGAGCATTCTACCATTTTCTGAGTTTGATCTTTTGAATCCGATCTAGTCTTCTGTTTGATCAATTTGAGTCCTTTTTATCTCATGTCAAAACCTTGTCATAACTATCAATCTTCAATCAATCAATCTTCAAAAACAAACTAAGTGTTGAGAACTCGTGTCCGCTATCTTTTGGGCGATCTATCCCATGCATCCAGGGCACAGTTTCCTTCACCCACATCTCATCAGATCTTCAAAACTATCATAATCTTGACAAGGTTGCGTCATCCAATTTTCTCAAATCAAATTGTTCTTCAGTTGTCTTCATCCTTTTTTTCTGTTTCATTCAAAGTTAATGGTGGAGACCAGAGCTTCTTCACACAAGAAATCAGAAGAAACATCTCAAAACTTACTTTTGACCAATACCCCGGGTCCAACTCTTGAACAACTCATCAAGTCAGGTATCTACGAAGACGACGGTCTCGGTAACTTTCGATTGAAAATTGGTTACAGACCTCCTCTATCAACTCACAGAGGTAATCAACAAACTCTTCCTCAATCTATTCCAGGGAGCCCAAAAACTCCTACCATGTCTCAAGCAGGGACAAACCATGGTTCTCTAGGAGGAGGATCCCAGGGACACCACTCTCAACATAATGCCGACCAAGACCCTACACCCTCTGAAATCCATCGGTGTCAGAATGACGATGAATTCAAAAGAATGATGAGGCATTTCTTGAAAATGGATAGAGAGGCATACTTTTTGCAATTAGCCCAAGAAGGAGCTAAACTTCCTCCTCACTTCAATGTCGAAGATATCATCACGCATGAGGAAGAAACTCCGATGACGGCCATAATGAACCAGCTGCACGCTATGTAGGTCAAAATGAATAAAATTGAGAAAGAGAAGGAACCCAAGGAATTCTCCATGGAGGCCCTTTGTCCTTTCCCTTTTGACAAAGACTTGTATATGCCTCCATTCCCAAAAAGAGTGGAGATACCAAAGTATGACAAATATGACGGGCACTCTGATCCTCAAGATCATGTCAGAGAGTTCTGTACACAATCCATGGAATTCATGCATGAACCGACTTATCTAATGCGTCTTTTTCCTAGATCCTTGGGAGGAGCATCCATTCAGTGGTTTTCAAGATTACCTTCTACGATCAAAACTTTTGAGGAATTGATTAAATTGTTTTATCAACAATATTCCTACAATATTCAACATCTGATTACCATGATCGATATCTGTAACCTCAAGCAATATCCAGGGGAATCATTCCTAACTTTTCTCAAGAGGTGGTGAAAGAAGTTTTCTTTATATGCTAGACCAATTCCCGAAATGGAGAAACTTGAAATCTTTATCAATAACCTTGTTCCAGAGCTCAACTATCCATTGCAAATGCAAGATCATGTATCTTTTGATAAAATGGTGGATAATGCAATCAAGATTGAGAAAGTACTTGTCAAGAAAGGAGAAATCACACTTCAAAAGGACAAGTCTGAATCGGGATCTAGCTCAAAAGATAAAAACAAGACCTGGAATAGAAACAAAGGTATCGTCTCTGACGGTGTTGTTGACACTATCCACACCCCATCAAAGGCACCGGCCTACAATCTCACCCTTGCCACCAAAGCCATTGAAGCTTCAGAGCAAAAATCTGCTGAACCATCTCCAAAGAAGCCATTCAAACGATGGGATAATAAACGAAAGTTTACTCCCCTGGGAGAATCTTTGGAATCTGCTCTGAGGACCCTGATAGCTGATAACATGATCTCTTTACCACCAATCCGAAAACCTGATCCGGATCCAAAACCATGTTGGTGGAAAGATAATGAATTTTGTGCTTTCCATCGAACTAAAGGCCACAGAACTAATGGATGCTTCCATTTGAAGCATACCATTCAAGACTTGATAGATCAAGGGGACATCACAATCGATAATCCTACCAGCAATAATGATCACACAGCATTTACAGAACCTTTTCCACAACATGGCAAGGGAGTTTCCACTTCTCAGCCTAACATGGGGGCAAAAGTCAACTATGCCTACCCTGGAAACGATGTTGTCATCAATATGGTGGAACCATGCCTCTCTGAGAGCTGTAATGTCATCACGATTGTACGAAGAGATAGAAATCATTCCTCAGCTAATGCAGTTACCAGATCACAAGCTCAGACGCATCTGAAAGGACAAACACCAAATTCATTTGATGTCCCTAAGATACCTTTCAATCTCACATCTGCTTCTAAACAGAAGGTTGCCTCGAAATCTCCCAATCCAAAGGATACCAGACCTACATCTTACAGCATCGTACAACAACTCCAGCATACCAATGCCAAAATCTCTATGTTTGAGTTACTTCGAATCTCTCCAGCTCACCGAGATATCCTAGACAAAGCTTTGCTCAGCTCTAATGTTCCTGATGATCTAGATCTAGACAGGTTCCAAACTATGGTTGGTCATCTAACATCTCCGCAATATATCTCCTTTTCAGAAGAGGATGACAACTCCCTAAGTCACCCACATAATCAGCCCTTGCACATAGAAGTCTTGATCCAGAACCGTCGAGTCAAACGTGTGTTGATAGATGGGGGCGCAGGCCTCAACATTTGTTCTTACAACTTAATCACACAGTTGGGATTCTCAGAGATGGCTATTGATCCTCGAAAGAAGATCACCATAAAAGCCTATGATGAACAAGAAAGAGCTTCTAAAGGCACCATTGTCTTGCCCATCCGGGTGGGTCCAGTCATCAAAGATACCACATGTCAGGTGCTCGATCTACCATTGGCTTACAATATCCTTCTAGGGAGACCCTGGATACATGAAATGCAGGCTATTCCTTCAACATACCATCAATGCTTGAAATTTCCCTATGAAGGAGTGGAGGTTACTATCCCAGCTGATCTGAGTACAACTTGTAATACATTGAAGGAAAGTGCCGATAAACTTGTTCCCAATAACAGAGAATCTTCCATCAAGCAACAAAATGTGGCTTCCACATCTAAGATGGATGACATTGCTAAAGAGATCAATATCAAAGAAAATGGGATGGGAGAATACACTATAGAGCCAGTCTTGTCTCTGACATCTCTCCCAATCTCACCTAAGTCATATGGCCAATCCTTGAAGCAGTCTAAATCAGAACCTAAGGAACCTATGGAAGCATACAAAAGACATTTTGTGGTGGAGCAAGTATCTAAACAAGAATTTGAAGAGGATGAAGCTGTGCTGGCATGGCTATATAAAGAGGATTCTGAATCTAAAATTGTTCAACCTAGTGAATCTATAGCACCTACAGTCCCTTCTAATTCATATGGTCCAGGAAACAAATTGATAGCCAAGATGGGATATTCTGGTCAAGGACCTCTAGGAATTAGGGGAAAGGGTCTTGTGACCCCCATTTCACATATTGGTCGAGCCAAAAAAGATAATGGTGGCATAGGGTTTAAGAAGAAACCCTATCATCTCAAAGGTGGTTGTTCTCATGTCATAGAACAAATTGCACCAGGAGAACCCCTTCTTAAGAAAGAAGAAATAGAACCCTCTGATGATGATTCAGATAGCTCTGAGCTTATCCCCTATGAAAAATTGCCTAAAGAGATCAAAGATCTTCTTGATGATACAGATGATCCTATCAGAAGAATTAATGTAGTAGAAACACAAGAACCTACTGTAGTGCAAGAGATGGTTGTACCACAAGAACCAACCAATCTCGAAGGCAATCAAACTGATCGAGAAGCAGGGGGTAGTTATTCTGACACTGATTCCCATGAATATGAATTCAAGTCAGAGACTAAGGGTAATCCTTCTTGGGGTATTCATCCTGATTTCACGCACTTTCTAAGATTTCCTAGAGATTCTGAATCAGAAGATGAGTCAAATGATTATGAATGGGGTGCCATTCTAGAAGAAGATGAGCTTATAACAGAGAAATTTATTGATGTTATTCACCAATATGTCTCTCAACCCAATGTAGGTCTAGAGCGAAACAATGAACTTAACGTGTCTGATCCACCTATGGCTGAAGAGGACTCCTATGATGATGTTGAGCCTATTCACGAATTGAACATTCTGAGCTGTAATATCACCTTTGAACTTGAGCATCAGGTTAGGACCAATGATGACATATCCACATCCGTGAACACCATATCCCAAGCCTTTCCCACTTTGACTATCCAACGCCCTGATCTTATCGACCAAACTTCCACCAACCCAAACCATGGTATGTATACCTTCCCAAATGACTATGCCCTTGCCTGCTACCTCAATGCAGTTGAGCCTATGAGTACTTCCATCAGTGAACCGAGTGTCAGCATGACCGAGTCGGACATCAAATATCTTAGTCAGAAAAACAAGAGTAAAAGGAAAAAGAAAAAGAGTTCTGAGGGTGAAAACCACTTTGTGGCAGTCTCAGAACTGACAAAAGTAAAAAGAAAAGACGTATCTGAAGGTGAAAACCTCTTTGAGGCACCTAAGGATGAGATATTTGATGTCCTTCCAAGTCATTTACAGGATAGATCTCCAGTTCTGATTGAGCCAACTCAATCCATCAATTTGGGTACAACAGAGGAACCACAATTGGTACATGTAGCACAATCTCTATCAGACGAAGAGAAACAAAACTTCACTACCTTCTTATCAGAGAAAAAGATCAACTTTGCATGGAAATATTCAGATATGCCAGGATTGGATCCCAATCTCATTATGCACCATCTATCCATTGCTCCCGGAGTAAAACCAATGAAACAAAAATTGAGAAAGATGCATCCTCATGTTGCACTCTTAGTCAAAGCAGAACTAGAAAAACTCCTAAAAGCTGGATTCATCCGTGTCATAGACTATGCTGAGTGGATTTCCAACATTGTACCTGTTTCCAAACCAGATGGTTCAATCAGAGTATGCACGGACTTTAGAGACGTGAACAGAGCATGCCCTAAGGATGATTTTCCACTGCCTAACATTGATATGATAGTGGACATGACTGCGGGCTATGAAATATATTCCCTTATGGATGGTTTTTCTGGATACAACCAAATCAAAATTGCTCCAGAAGATCAAGAGAAAACAGCTTTCACATGTGCGTGGGGAACTTTCTGTTGGAATGTTATGCCATTCGGACTCAAAAATGCTGGAGCTACATATCAAAGAGCAATGACATCTATTTTTCATGATATGATGCATAGAACAATGGAGGATTACGTAGATGATACCTTGGCAAAATCCATGATTAGAACTGAACATCTAACAGACTTGAGCATGATCCTCGACAGAATGGAAAAATTTAGTCTTCGACTAAATCCTAAAAAGTGTGCTTTTGGAGTCACTTCTGGAAAGCTCCTAGGATACATCGTCTCCAAGAAAGGCATTGAAGTTGATCCAGCTAAGGTCAAGGCTATAATAGAGATGCAACCTCCCACAAATATCAGTCAAATGAGGACGTTGCAAGGCAGAGTTCAATCTATCAGAAGATTCATATCACAGCTAGCAGACATCTCATAGCCTTTTACAAAAACATTACATAAAGGTGTGACCTTTGCATGGAATGAAGAATGCGAGAACAACTTTAAACATATCAAGAAGTATCTATCAAATCCACCTATATTGATGCCTCCTATTCATGGGAAGCCATTAATATTATATGTCTCCGCAACAGATACATCACTGGGGGCATTGCTAGCACAGCATGATGAGAACAAGAAAGAAAGAGCCATCTACTATATCAGCCGAACTTTAGTGGCCTATGAGAAGAACTACTCAATGATAGAGAAGGCCTGTCTCACTGTGATCTTTGCATCACAGAAATTGAGACACTACATGTTAGCTCATACTACTCATTTGGTAGCTAAAATTGATCCACTGAAATATCTCCTAAGCAAAGCTGCCCTCACAGGTAGACTAGCTAAATGGGTCATGCTCTTGAGTGAATTTGACATTGAATATGTTGAAAGAAAAGCTATCAAAGGACAGGTCATTGCTGATCAATTAGCTGAAGCACCACTGTTTGATGATACACCCATGCAAATGGAATTTCCCGATTCCTCTATCATGCACCTCTCTTCTAGAGCATGGCGATTATTCTTTGATGGCTCCTACACACAGAATGGATCCGGCGCAGGCATATTGTTCATTACTCCTCAAGGATACTCGATACCCAAAGCATTCAGATTAAAGTTTCCTTGCACAAACAATATTGCTGAATATGAGGCACTTCTCAATGGTATGAAAATGGCAATACAGTGGAGAGTTACAGAGATGCACATTCATGGAGACTCACAACTAGTCATCCACCAGGTCAATGATGTGTACCAAACCAAAGATGAAAAGCTCATTCCTTACAAGAGAATGGTCGATGATCTAAAGAAATACTTCATCTCTATCACATTTGAGCAAATACCCAGAATGGAGAATAAGGCTGCTGATGCAATGGCAACATTATCTACTCTTTTACAACAGCCTGAACATGAACTACGCTATGAGTTCCTGGTGGAAGCCCTATCCTATCCTGCATATGACTCCCCTGAAACCCGCATGATCTGCACTGTTGTAAGTTATGACTCATCTCGCTACAAAAATTTGTTCTCCTATCTCCACGACCAAATCATCCCTGAGTCCTTTAACTGTTTTGAGAAACGAAACCTTATCCGATCCGCATCCCGATATGTCATCATTGGTAATGATCTGTACAAACGAGGTCTAGATGGTACACTGCTTAGATGTTTAGAACGAGAAGAGTCTCAACGTGCATTAGAGGAAGTCCACGAGGGTATATGTGGGTCACACTCGAACGGGTTAAAGTTAGCTCGAAAACTTATTAGGGCTGGGTATTATTGGCCTGAAATGGAAAAAGAAGCTATTAAATTTGCTAAAAACTGTCAACAGTGTCAAGTACATGGCAACTTGATTCATGCTCCAGGGAGAGATCTGATTCCTTTTACTACACAATGGCCTTTTCAACAATGGGCATTTGATCTCATAGGTGCTATCCATCCGCACTCTTCTAATGGACATACCCATATAATCACAGCTACTGATTATTTTACAAAATGGGTAGAAGCAGTTCCTCTAACACAAGCAACGGGGAAACAGATCTCTATGTTCATCCTGAATTACATCATTTGCAGATATGGGATCCCTCACTCTATAATCACAGATAACGGGGGACAATTCAAAAACAAGGACCTAGATGACTTATGTGCCAAGTTCAAAATTACTCAACATTGGTCATCTATCTACTATCCTCAAGGGAACGGACAAGCTGAGGCTTCAAACAAAAATCTCCTGAAGATCTTGCACAGAACAGTGAATAAAACAGGAAGAGACTGGCATCTGATGATCAATCCAGCTCTCTGGGCATACAGAACTAGTATCAGAACGCCTACAGGGGCTACACCTTTCGCTTTAGTTTATGGGTCTGAAGCGGTATTGCCTATTGAGGTTGAAATCCCATCACTAAGAATCAAAATGAATGGACTTGTCATTGATGAAGACTACAGAGTGTCGAGGTTACAAGAACTTGAACTACTAGATGAGCGCAGACAAGTAGCGTATGATCATCTCAGAGTGTATCAGAAAAGAATGTCTAGAGGCTACAACAAGAAAGTTAGACATAGAGAATTTCAGGTTGGCGATCTAGTGTTGAGAGAAAATCCTAAAAATCAATCACATCGAGAACGCAAGGGGAAGTTCGAACCCAACTGGCTGGGTCCCTTTGTAATCACTGCTACTTTTGGCTCTGGTGCCTATCAACTCTCAACGACTGAAGGAGAACAGCTCCGAGAACCAATCAACGTTCTCCATCTGAAGAAATTCTACGCCTAAGGCATTCAGTGCTTGGTAAATGTCCTGAAAAAAATCTTAAAAATCAGAAAAAGTCCTGAAAAAATGAACATCTTGGTGAAAACCTAGCAATAGGCACCTTGATGATTCACAAAAAAAATAAAAAAATATCAAAAGTACAAAAAAATTGAAAAAATGAAAAATACAAAAAAAAAAAAAAAAAAAAAAAAAAGTGCCTTGGTGAAAACCTGGAAACAGGCACCTCGGTAGCAAAAATAGAATCTCTACCAAGATGGTGAAAACTCGGCAAACGGGCACCACTTGTTCCAAAATGCTCCATCTATCAGCACAATCTTGGTCTTTCCCAGCTTTCAGTCTTGCTTTAGTTTGTACATATCTCCCGGTTTGTTCCTGCATTTCCAGTTTTCAATAAGTCGGCTTGTACACCAACCAGCTCAAGCGTTTGCATCCTATCAATGTTCACACTTGGGGGCAATCAATGTCATATCCTATGGTCTCCTATGTATCTTAGACGTGTCATATCCACTCAGAGTCCTTTGAAGCCTCAAGTTGAGTCAGTCAGTCAGTCTCGTCTCCAGAAAGGATTTTGCATCAACAACAATCAAACATCAAAACTCAACTGAAAACAATCTGTGCTTTTCATGCTTTTATCTCCTTGTATGCTTACTGATTCGCATTGAGATTTTTGCATATTGTGTCCCTTCGAGCTCTTCAATGATGTCCTTTACAGGATTTAGAGAGTGATGACTGGGGGCATAATCTTTTCTTTGTCTTCTGCTTGTATGTGAAAATCTAACAGCTTTGGAAATTTTGGATTGAAATGGTGTCCGACTGTAAGAGCCTCTATCTCGAATTGGATGGCCATGCGTACCTCGACCATTGATACCCGAAAAATTCAAGGAAGTTTGATCTAACTATTGTCTTTTTGAGTAAGTTCTTTCTCCTACTGTGGAACGCAATCTTGCCTAAGGATGTGAACGATAAAGGGTCACTACGGGTAATTCACATTGGATTTAGAATGATCTCTTGACTGTTTGATGTGTTTGCAATGCAAGGCGTATTCAGGTCATCACGACGTTTATGTTTTGATGCTTGTACAAATTGCTATATCAAAATGGACATGATTTTCAGGTCATCCTGGCATTTGTGCCTTGATGCTTATATTTAATCCAACATTTTGAAAATAAAGTCAATATTCATATATCCATGGTTGTTGTCCAGTGGGTGTTGTATTGATTCTTGCGCATACAAATCGATATTCATATGTCTATGGTTTCATGGCTAGTGGGCATTGTATTGATTTATCCGGTTACCTAAAAGTTCAATGATGATAACAAATCGACACATGATCAGTGACTAGGTCCTAGGTTTTAGGTTGCATTTCATTTTGCATGTCTCATTGCATTTTGCATGTTTACATGATCTCACAATGATTAAACGAACTTCAATGCTTAAATGATTTTTCAAATCGCATCTTCAAGTCTAACAAGAGCTGAATCTCACACGAAGGTTCCTCCAATGAAATAGCAAGTAGAATCCTTTTTCGGGATCAAAATTCAAATCTGAGATCATTCATATTATTAACTACTTGCATAATCAACCTTCAATCATCACAGAAATCTAGTATTCAACTTAACTGATTATCTTACATCAAACTATCAAAATTTCAACTTGGTCAACCATGGTCAACTCATGGTCAAACCTAGTCAAACTTGGTCTTTTGGGACCTTCCAACGATGCAGAATGCGTTCTCAGATGTAAATAACCACTTCTCAGATCAATTAACATGCTTCTAAACTATCAACGCTGACTTTTCTTGTCAGATTTCAATTTTAATCCCGAAGGGGGCATGGTATTGCACATCATTCAAAGTCTGCAAATCAAATTCTATCGATCAAGTCTATCAATATCTTTCATCAGTGATCAAGACAAACAATCACGTCTAGTTACTGATTCATCAAAAGTCCTCATCGCTCGGGGCAAATCTATCATCACTTGGGGCATATCAGATTCATCGATCCATATCAATCTGGTATTCTCTTAATCTTGTAATCTGTATCAGTTTTTGCAACCATCAGATCATAGTGATATTTCCTTGGTTCTTCGGCAACTAAAGGATTCGGATGTGATACTTGCTAGTTCTGCTAAGACAATCGAGTCTAGAACGGGTCACTCACTTCTTATCAATCCTAAGGTTCAGAATCAGGCATTTTGACACTTTTTTGCAATAATAGGTTCATTTGCTTCTACAGTGAACATTATCTTTGGTCATTCAAGACCTATTATCTCCATATCAAGTCAATATCAATCAACTCCTATCTCAATATCTTTCAATCGGTTTCTATCTTGAGATCGGTTTATCTTTTGAATCAGTTTCATATCTTTATCAAACACAGACTATCTTTGAACCACTGCGCTTCGCACAGTAATTCAAAGAGGGGCAAAATGTAATACCCCAAAAATGGGCTATAAGTTCATTAACCTCCTATATCATCAAATCATATGAAATCGACATCAAAGTCCTAATCTAAGGCACATCTAAACATCATCAAATCTAATTGATTATCTTAAATTTTGCATCGGAGAATATTCCTAGTAATATTCCTAATTATCTTAATTATCTTTAATTTTATAATTATTTGGCAATAAATCACATTTATCCTAAAATTTGATTAATTGAATATTTTCATATTTAATTAATTAGATTTAATATTTGCCACTTAATTATGTAATTAAATTTAATTCTATCTATTATTAATTGTATTATTTAATTTTGACAATAAATCAAAATTCCTATCTTTAATTGATTAAATTCTTATTTAATTAATTAAAGCATGTTGTCATTATTTAATAATATAATTTTTAATAAAAGTTTGAATAAATAGTTAATTAACCCATAAATTAATTATTTATTTTCAAAAATCAGTTGAGTTGAGGATAAATCACTTTATTTATTTATTTAATTCTTAATTATTATGCATATTCAAAAGAAACAGTTAAACTCCAAATCAGAAAATCAATGCAAGTTATTGACTTTTTGGAACTCAACATCCTTTTGGAGTTCAAAAAGCTGATCTAAACTCTAATTTGAGTTAAAAAGCTATTTTTGCATGTTTTTGCATGATTTTGAGAATTAACTATCTTTTATGATCAGATAACTCAAAAATCAAGATGAGTTAATTTGAGTGATTTATGGCTTTTATTCATGCACCTCCAAAGCCCTAGATTTCTATAAATTAAGGCTTCAGCTCTTCACAAATCATCTCATATTTTGCACAATCACGCTGGAGAATTGGAGACTGAAGAATCAACTTGCGAATTCAAAGCTTTGTGAGATCAATCTTATTTTTTTTGCATTCATATTACATATCATTGTTAGATTCATAGCATATCAATTTTCAATAGCATTCATAGCATATCAATTTCATTTAGCATAGATTTCATATCAGTTTTTACAATTATTATTGCATAGAAAAATCCAAAAAATAGCTTAATTGCATTTATTCCATATCCATCTTTTGCATTCAAATCCTTCATTTAGGTGTCGTCTAGGTCACTGATCTTGATTACAATCTGAGAACATTAATCTCGCACCTATTAGAAGGCAGTAAATCGCTTGGTTAGATAGCTTTCAATTTTGCATGATTTTGATTATAGCTAACCTCTAATGTTTTACTGAGTGTTGTGTCTACAGATCAGGTATAATTTTCACACACACAGACACTAACAATTTAGATGGGAAATACTACTTCACTCCAACATCTTCAATTTTTTGAAGTTGTGAGAAGAGGTTAAAGTTGGATTATAAGTTAGTGAAGTGTATCTTCACTAACTATGGTGATGGTGGGAAAGGATAGACATTGTATAGATAGAATGTGATCTTTAGAGAGACAATTGAGCAACTAGATGGGAGTGTGTAAGTCTATAATGCAATTATAACCAGAGACCATTAAAACTTTACTTGTAGTTTACTAGATGTTTAGAATAGATTTGATGAGAAGGCTAGAGAGCTCAAATAATTTGGAAGAATAAACTCCTTAGCTTTTCAGGAGGTCTATTCACCAAAAAGAAGCGACTAGAGAGGTTTTGTTATGATACTGATGTCTTATATGTTACCTCATCTTGATGATGTATGATTTTAGGTGCTTCTGCCTCATTCTGGTGCTTCGTTGAGCCTTATTATTGTGTGTGTGAATTTTGTACCTAGCTGTAGACACAACACTTCAGTAAAACATTAGAGGTTAGCTAAAATCAAAATCGTGCAGTGAAATAGAAACTAATCTAACCAGGCGATTTACTGCCTTCTAATAGGTGCGAGTATGATATTCTCAGATTGGACCGAGATCAGTGACCTTGACAACACCTAAATGAATGATTTGAATGCAGAATCTAAATATGAGATGAATGCAAATTAATCTATTTTTTTGGATTTTCTATGCAATAAGATGAAACAAACTGATATGAATCTATTCTATATGAGAAATTGATATAACATGCAATTAATCTAACAATGATATGCTAAATGATATGAATGCTCAAAAACAATGAAAATCTCACAACAACCTTGATTTGCAAAGATGGATTCTTCGATCACCAATTCGCCAGCGTGAGGATGCAATTCGTGGATGGATGGATTAAAAATGAAGAGCTGAGGCCTTAATTTATAGAAATTCAGGACTTTGGAGGTGCATGGAAAAAGCCATAAATCACTCTTGATAAACTCAGGTTGATTTTTGAGTTATCAAGAATTTAGAGATAGATTAACTCACAAAATCATGCAAATCAGCTTTTTGATTTAAATCAGAAGTAGAGTTGAGTTTATTTTTTAAAAACAACTTAAATTGATTTTTTGATTTAAAGTTCAACTGCTTTTTGGATGTGCATAATTAATTATGAATTAATTAAATAAATAAAGTGATTTATCCTCAACTTAACTGATTTTAAAAATAAAATAATTGATTTATGGGTTAATCAATTATTAAATCAAACTTTTATTCAAAAACTATATTATTAAATTTGACAATTGACATTAATTAATTAAATAAGAATTTAATCAACTAGTTATAGGATATTTGATTTATTGTCAAAATTTAAATAATACAATTTAGGAATAAATATAATTAAATCCAATTAAATAATTAAGTGGCAGTATTAAATCTGATTAATTAAATATTCAGAATATTCAATTAATCAAACTTTAGGATAAATAGGATTTATCGCCAAATAATAATTAAATTAAAGATAATTAGTATAAATAGGAATAATTAATATTTCCCGATGCAGAATTTAGGATAATCAATTAGGATTTGATGATGTTCAAATGTGCCTTAGGTTAGGACTTTGATGTCGATTTCGTTCGATGTGTCGATATAGGAGGTTAATGAACCTATAACCCATTTTTGGGGTATTACAATTATTAATGTCATACTTTTGATCAATGTTTTGTATTTCCATCAAGGCATATGAATTATGTACTTTGGATTCATATGTTAGGATTTATATGCTTGAGCTTTGCAACTATTTTCACTATTACATGGGATTACGCATATATGATCGAGTTCAACATCTGATGATTCTTACAATCTTTATATCTAAATCATGTTTGCATTAGATTATTTTTAGTTAGGTATAGATATTGCTATCATCTTTAGGATTTATCTTGTTGGTTGTTATGTATTGACCTTCTAACTACCTAGTTTTGTGTAGTGAGTGTGCAGCTGCAAGTTTCCCTAATGATTATTTAATTGAAAATAATCTATTTATACATGAAAGTTGGTAGATGACCTTATTTCAGTCCTATTTCATCTTCACACATCTCAATCATATAATTACTATTGAATTCATCATTTGACTCCCTAACTCAAATTTACTAATACACAATTGATTTGAATTATGTGCCCATGAATTTGAACCATGTAATGTTAAATTTGAACTTCTTGATTTGATTCAATCTTTTCCTATTTTACTAGCTATTTTAATCCTAAACAACTTTGACATAAGTGTCCACCATATGCACAACTATTATCTCTTCCAAGCCAAATGTTCGCAACAAAAAGGCGAAAACAACTATCCAAATTATAGGCCATTATTTACTAATTTAAACAGGTGGGGAATGATGGAAAACATTGTTGGCACAAATCATGAAATTAAAGTAAAATAAAACCATACTTGTTCAACTAAATTAATTCTTCAGGATACAAAATCAAATTAAGGCCACCAAACATTGTTGACTTCATAACCATGAAGTGGTAATTGAGAAGCAGCTTGTTCAAATACGGTCAGCAATTTACCTTCAATGGTTCTCATCACTCTTCCCTCTATGTCAACTACAATCAACTTCTTTTGGTACAGGTGTACTAGAATCCACCCACAACTATTAACCACCACTTGTGAATGATTGTAACTCAATCCAACCCTAACTTGTGGATTACTCTACCTGCTAAAATCATTGACAACATTCCCCCTTTTCAGCCCAAATTCCTCATATAATTTCCTTGGAAATACTTGAAATTCTAACCAGTTATACCCTTTTTCCTTCAAATCTTCAATCAATTTCCATAAGGAAAGATCCTTATTATCCACTAGAATCACATTCCCATTATACCCAGTTAACTTTCCATAACATAACTGTTCATGTTGATTAATAACATCCCGACTCCTCTCCACTACATTAAATGCTGCAACATCAAGCCTAAGCATGGATCTAACTATAGTTTGATTAATCCAATAAAACTTTCCTCTAGAATACACCCCTTTACCTGTGGAGAAAAATGATATGGGTGTATTCATCTCCAATTTGGTCCATGAATCAGTTTCTGAATCATACATCTCCATAACCATAGTGTTTTGGTTTTCATGTCTACTACATTCTCCTGTTATTAAGATAAATGTCCTTGCAAATGAATCAAAAGCTAAACCAATGAAATCTTGTCTGGATCTAAGCTCAACAAGAGGGGGCAGCATTTTCCATGTCTTGCTGACAGGATTGCATAGGTAAAATAAAGAGGGTGCATCTGGGGATCCCTTGTCATAACAAGAATAACAGAGGAAACTCTTGCAACTAGTCACTACACTGCCATTAAGAGCTCCTAGAAAATATAATGAGAGCCTGTACATTCTAGAATTTGGTGCTGATTGAAGTAGATATAAATCATTCAGCACAGAGTTCTTCATATGGGGAAAACTTAAGCCTCCTATGAGAAACGCAGGGGAAGATCTACAAGAACTAACAGATGAAATTCTTTTGAAATTGTTGGTAGGTGGTGAAAGAAGAAACTTCCATTGTTTACAAACAACTCTGAATTTTCCAATGACACTGGTTGGCAGCTTAGCCAAAACCAACAGTAACAACTCTTTTGGAAGCCTGCTCCATATCTTATGATACATCTCTGTGTTCTCCTCGTCAGTTGCAGGTTTCTTCTTCAACTCTAACTCCAGTACCAGTTTTAATGAGGCCATATATTCTGAAAATAACTTTTGGGCAGCATAAGGACTTATAATAGCTTCCTTAGACATATTGCTATTAGCCAATGGAGGTAAACGAAGCTTTCCTTAAAAT
Source organism: Chamaecyparis obtusa (assembly GCA_027943335.1). Taxonomy (NCBI): domain Eukaryota; kingdom Viridiplantae; phylum Streptophyta; class Pinopsida; order Cupressales; family Cupressaceae; genus Chamaecyparis; species Chamaecyparis obtusa. The sequence goes on from BSBK01004834.1 coordinate 438,988, forward strand.
CACATCTCACTCAAAGTTGCATTTAAGCTTAAATCTTCAAAGCATGCATGAAGGCAACATAGATTTAAGTTGGAACAATAAATCCCTCTCCATTGAGTTATAGATGTCCAGTAACTTAAAAAATATATTGTCATATTCCTTTGTGATATCCACTAGAGTAAAGCATACGATTGGATGCTTAGATCAAATTCGATGTAGTTGGAGAACACAGAGATGTATCATAAGATAAGTTGTTGCCTCCATATATAAATGATATTGATGTCTCCTTTTCATGTCTGATTGGAAGACACTAAAGTGGTCAACAGGGGTTTATATCCGATTGACTTGCTTGTAGCTTTTCCTTGATACCTGAAGGAGAAAAACATTACTTTTGTTAAAAGCTATGCCTTTCTGTTCTTGAATGATTTTTTAATGGTTAAAATAACTCTAAAAATTGTAATTATAAAAAATTCTATGAATTTGGGTGTAAAAGGTAGGTAGATAAGCTTGTGTGAAGTTGAAGTGTCCATCTCAGAATCGGCAAGATATGCCAAGAAATTTGGTTGAAATTATTTTGTCATTAGGTCAAATTGATATAAGAAGTTGATTGATCAATTTAGTTTTATGATTTTATTTATAGATGATTGAGAGGTGCTATATTAAAAATGTTATGCTTTTATTGTTAGTAGTTGTTATAGTAGATATTAATATTTTGGTTATGTAAATTGTTTTTTTATTAATATAATTTATAAAATTAAAAAAAGTTATTGATTATTAATATGTTAGTTTTTGAATTAGATCATGTAAATTTTTAATTTAACACCACTAGCAGAAATCCAACTAGTACCATCCACAGGAGTAGCAGCAACAAGAACAAGAGTAATAGGCCAGCCACCAGCCAAACTCCTATGGGGAGGAGAGGTCAAGCGATGCCTCCAAACTCCACAATCATAAGAGCGGCAAGGATCTTGAGACTAAGGATTCAAGGAATGTCGAGCCAAAGAGCTACGGCCACGGGGCAAAGTGCGGTCGACAGAAAGAGAATCTGGCGACACTCTGGCAACCGTACAAGGAGCATTACCCCAATGCTATAAAATTTTTTGAAGGTGGGCCACCTCCAAGGCAACCTTATCTACCTGGACTTGAATCTACAATATTAAATTATTACTATAGAAGCTTTAGTATACATGGAAATACTAATATCCAGAAAGTTGTGAGTGAACAAAATAACATTTCTATCTTTCCAAAGCGAGAAAATAATTTCCATCTTGAAAGCATGCCAAATCTGGGTATAGCAAAAGGCCACTTTGGGAGGGTCACCCAATAGAGCCATGTGCCAAAAAAAGGGCTCTAGATAAAATGGCCTAAAATAATAATGAATCCAGCTCCAGTATTATTGAGCTCGGCAACCAAAAAATATGCAAACAAGACTTTGGGAGACCACAAAAAGGGCACCGAGGATTAGGGACTCCTAAGTGTCGAAGCCTGGAGCCTAGAGGAAAACCTTGATAAAGAACACACCAAGAAAAATGTTCAATCTTTGGCTCTGTGATAGCAGACCAAATGGTAGTGAAGCGCATCCTCTAGGTCTTCTGGGAAGAAACCAGATGCCACCTGAGATTAAGAGTGTCAACCATCGACATATGGTGCACCAACCAACTATAACCCATACTGGGTATGTAGTTAGTGAGAGGAGTCCAAGGATACTATTTCCAGTCCTTGCACCAAGGCTTGGAAGACTGAATAGCAAGCTTATGAAGCAACTGAGGTAGAATAGAAAACACCAGAAGGTAATAAGTCTATCGATCCGAGCGAGAAAGCTTGAATTGAACTTGTAGGTCTTCTCATGACCAAAGACTCATAGTAGCTTTGGAAAATAAATCTTTGGGTGTTCTAATGCCATGCTTATGAAAGCGTAGAGCATGAAGACCCTAAATATGGGCAAGCGAATGACCTTGCTGGTGGAAAAGAGGCCACCAGATGTTATGTTGTTAAAAGAGAGACCATCTTGAAATCCTTCGCCAACCGACAAAAGACATGGTTTGACCGCTTCCTAGGTTCTCCAGATGCTTTTGACAACAACAGTGTCTTGGATCTCAATTGGGTCAACCGTGAGAAGAAGGAAGGCCTGTGCACCAAAAACCCAAACGAGACACAATGTCTCAAAAGAATCTTCCAGCCTTCATCCCAAGACAAGGCCTGAATCACCCATTTAGCGCAAAGCGCAATACCTTGCTTTTGAGTAGAAAGGAGACCAAGCCCACTAGAGTCCTTAGGAAGACAATAGTATTCCCAAGAAAACCTGTGAAATCCATGAGAATCTGCCCCTAAGGCCCACAAGAAATCCCTTAGAATCTTTTCCAACTTCATATAAGATGCTTTTGAGGTCACCCAATAAGAAGAGTAGTGAACATGGGTAACATCTAGCACCTTAGAGAAAATATGGAATTTACTAGCTAGAGACAAAGGTTTGGTGATCTAGTAATCTAACTTCTTCTCAATTCTAGCAAGGATAGAGTTCCATAAATCCATAGGAGAAGCTTGAAAGGCAAAGGGAATACCTAGAAAATGGAAAACATCGCCATTCTGAATCCACTTCCAGCCAAACTGAGACATCCAGGAAAGAGCTAGAAGAATGGGTTGTCTGTAACACTCGGTCTTATTCCATTGGATAGAAGAACCAAAGGCAAGACAAAAAGTGCCGAGGCATTTAAGAGCTATTGAAATATTATCCTCATCCTCAATGAGAGTGAGAAAAGAATCATCTGCAAAGTGGCCATTAACAAGCTGAGAAGATGACTCAGGCAGGGAAATTCCTCTGACCAGCCCAGAGGAAGTGGCATTGACGAGAAAGTAGCCAAACCCTTTGGCTGCAAGGACATACAAGGACAGAGCCAAAGGGCATCCCTAACAGATAGACCCAAACAATCCAAAAGCTTCAGATTGTTTTCTATTAATAGTGATGCAAGCTAAGGCGTCGCCAAAAAGCATTTGGATAGATTGGATGAATCTAGGCCCAAAACCCAAAGCTTGAAGCATATCCAAAATAAAAAGGCCACTCAATGCAAGCAAATGCCTTCACAAAATCAATTTTAAGAAAGAGATCCTTCTAGTTTGACTTGTGGGCGCATTCCATACCTTCCCAGACCACAATAATATTACCAATAATGAATCAAGATTTGATGAAACTAGTTTGTTCAGAGTTGACAATCACAGGCAGGATGTGACATATTTTTAAGGCTAAAGCTTTGGCTCTGATCTTGTAAGAAACATTGAGCAAAGTGATAGGCCTCCAGTTGCAAATGTCTTTTGGGTCTCCTGCCTTGGGAATGAATTGGATGTTTCCCTTATTAATGATTTTCCCTAGTGAGTGGGAATGGAAGGCTTTCAAATACACTCTATGAAGATCTAGGCCAATAGCATCCCAGAGACCTTGTAGAACTCTCAAGGGAAGCCATCGCAACTAGGGGCTTTGTCATTAGCTATAGAAAAAGAAGCTGCTTTGAGGTCATCAATAGTGAGAAGATGGTCACAAAAAGAATGTTGGCTCAGAGAGAGATGAAGAGGAACAACAGCCAGGCAACCTACAAGGCTTGCTCTCTAGCGGAGGAATTTCCATGCACAGTGAACATCTTCTCATAGTGTTTGACAAAAGCTTGCAGAATATCAGGAAGCTCTGTAAGAACATGTTGTGATTCTTTAATTTTTTTAATACTAGTTTTAGTATGGCAAGATCTAAGAGCCAAAAAAAATTCTTTTGAGGTTCAATCTCCAACCTTTAACCAGTGAAGCCAAGCCTTGATATGAGCAACTCTGGCAACATAATTGTCTGCAATCTATTTCTCATGGTGGATCTGGGCAAGTTGGAGTTGCAGGTTCATATTGAATGGATGGAGAACCAAAGCCTCAGAAGCAGTACAAAGAGCTTTGGTAGTGTCCTCATAACATCTCTGGTGATATCTAGCACGTTGTCTTCCATAAATGCAAAGAAAATGAGTGATGACATCATTCCACCACTTGACCCAGCCAATAGGTTGATGTGGCCTTGGCTCAAGGTTCCAAATTTTAAGTATGTAGGTTTAAAGTTGGTTGATGACTCAACAAAGAAGTGTTGAGATAAAGCTAGGTTGTGGGAGGTCTTTCCTTAGTTGTCTGTCATTCAATGCTAAAAGCAATGGGGAAGTGGTCTGACAGCGTCACATCATAAAGAGGAATGACAAGCACCCCTTTCTTATCAGAAAAATGAAAAAAGGACTGGGCAGATATCATAGCGTGATCAAGGCTTTTGTAAATCCTGTCAGAGCTTGCTCTAAAATTAGACCAAGTATGCCAAACCCCATCATTATGGCGGCGACCGATAATGGGATAAAAAAGGCCCAGTTTATTACGCATGTGAAACTAGGCTTCTCTTTCTCCAGTTGTCCAATAGAAAGGCACAATCCCATCTTTGTCAGAAGCCACCTCAACCGTATTAAAATCCCCACACAAAAGCTAGGTTGCAAATGGTAGAGAATCAACAAGCCATCTCCAGAGATGAGATCTTTCAATAGCATCATTAGGAGCATAAACATTAACTATACCAAAAGAATGATTTCCAATTGACAAAACAACCCAAGTAGATCTTTGCATGAGGTCAGAACCATGACTAACAAGAAATGGGGCCCAACAAGGGGAAAAGAGAGTAGCAACTCCGCCTCGATCATCTTCATGTTGCGAAGAAATAACAATGCTATCAGGCCAAATCACCTGACAAGCAGCCTAAAGCAAGAGACCAGCAATTTTTTAATTTTTAATTTAATTTTTCTTGTTTTAATTGTTATACTTGTTTTAATATTATTATGCTTCTACCCATCAGCGGCAGACCACCAGTAGATCACGACGACGGGTCCATACCCATATTCTTCCAAGTCACTATCCTTCTGTGTTGGATTTCTTTCCGCTCGGGAAGGACCCCTAGTCCTTGCCTTGGTGGTTCTTGGATCTTTGTTCTCTGCTTCTTCTTGTTTGGTTCCTTGTTCTTTTAGCATGTTCCCCCGACCACTGTTTGGTGGTTCACTAGTTTCTTGCTACTTTTGTTGTATGATTCCTATCCCATAGACCCTTGTTGGTCTTCCATTGGACATTAATAAATTTATCTTATCTTATCTAACTCCTTTTTCTTAGGTTCCCCTCACATTGCTCTTTGCCTTCTTTATTTATTCTACTTGGTCTGTCCACATCCTTCTAATTTTCTTCTCCTATTATTTGTCTAGATGGTGGATCATAGAATTTAATTCCAAATGTTGGCAACAAAAAATTACATGTCTAATCAAGAAGCTAGCATATTGATCATTATAGATTGTCCAAACCTTATGAGTTTGAAGGTCATTGGTTATTTTCTTTTTTATTTATTTATATTTTTATTGTAGGTTTTATTTGAATGGACGCACACATGAAATGTTACACATATGAATATCTTTTGTACCCAAAATCAAATCAATAGTTTAAAATAAAATAATTTTTGTTATGGTATTCAGAAAAAGCTATTGGTTTGAATGTGTATGTAGATTTTTTTAACAAGATAATTTACAATGTTGAAAAAAAGTGATTTGTTGTGGATTTTACCTTTTTATTATAGTATTTAAGTATGCACCTATTAAAAACCACAATCATACATTCCATATCCCAAATCAAATCAAATCAACTCAATATCTCAAAAATCCTTTAATAATAAACTATATTTAACAAATACTAAAAATATATAAAGACTAGATTTCCATATTCTATTATCAATCATATATTTTTGTTTATTGATTCAATTGGGTATGATTTTTGTATTAATGTTTTGAATCATATTCTATGATCATTACGATGATATAGTCTAATAGATTACAAAATGTAATTTGAAACATTGATACAAAAAAATCCTATACAACTGAATCTAGAAACAAAAAGATATAAATAAATTAATTCATAATTTAACATACAAAACAAATATGGACTCTATAATAATGCCAATAAGTCATTCTTGGCCATATGTAGTCAAGAAGAGCATAATGTGGTGGTGTAACTAAGAAAGAAGATGATGGTTTGTTTAACTTCGAGCTTTTCAAGATTCAATTTTTTTATGATCAATAAAATTATCAGATTTTAGATGAATTTTTATATTGTAATCATTCATTGAAATGAATCTGTGTCAAATTGAATACAAATGATTGCGGTATGTAATTTTAGTTGGAAGATTAATTCTTTCATTATTAACAATCTTTTTCCAAAACACATTACCCAAACATTTTTAACATAGGAGTGAAGAGAAAGCATATTGCACTACCAACGCTAAGTCTGTAAGTAAGAATAATTTTGTAGATAGAAGATTGAGGAAAGTAGCATTTGTTTCATATTAGTTTTCTTCTTACTTGTCCTTCACCTCAAGAAAAGGAAAGAATCGCAAATGGAAGAAAACATACAATAGAAAGTGCAAGTGTATTACAATTATTTTACGCTCAATATTTAAATCCAAGAAAAGTTAGTTTGAATTCGCCTTTACAACCTGTTGAAAGATTATTGGGACCCATAGATACTTAAATGCATCAACGACTCTATGGAAAAATTCATATGTGAAGATAAATTTTTCACAAGAGTTGTATATAAAGACATCATTGTAAAAGTTCTATATAAGAATCATATATTGAAAGAGTGTAAAAAAATACAGTGATAGAGGGTTGGGATGGGTCGTAATAAATTCAATTTTATGTATGACCAATCTGGAATTTGAAATGGTGCAAAGGAGTTACAAATATCAAGTGTGTGTCACCTCTTAAACTAAATTTTTGATAACCAATATGTTATGACTCAAGAATACTGGGAGACACACAGGAGCCCAAGGGTCAAGGATGCATCTTTATTCATTAATATGGAAGAAGTACCAGAAGAAGAGTGGCTGCCCTGTCATGCTTTCTATAGGCTCTTTGCTGAAGCAGACCCTTCAAAGGGCATTCCCTAGATGCTCAAAGGAAAGATGGATGATGAAGATTTGTTTGAAGATAAGCAACTGACATTTTGGATATACTGCCAGGAGATCCAAGCAACGCGGGTAGGCCTTGGTAACGCGACACATGATGGGTGATTTAATGAACTGTGGGAGAAAGCCCACGAGGATCAATGGGATTCCATACCCACACAACCCCCATCTTCTTCTGATGAGGATGATGGTAGAGAAATTACGACGACAATTTCACCCCGAGCAAGGATCAATCCTCCTGCTTCGTAGCCTACCCAAGTAGCAACAAGTCCTAGTGCATTGAAGGGGAAAGATCGAATACAAGGAAGTGAGCGGATTCTTCCTCTAGCTCATTGTAACAAATAATTATTATTTCTCCTCAGCCCATGCCATCCAAAAGGAAAAATATAGGCTTTGGCCTAGGTAAGGCATCAACTAGGGTTCAGGTAAGTTTCACTTCCTCTCTCCTCAACTCTCAATCTTTAGTTTCACTACTGCTCCTGCTATCTCTTCCACTCCGCCTACCATTCCATCTCAGATTGCACCACTAATACCCCTACCACTATTGTTGTTCCTTGTGCTCTTGTGACCATGGCCACAATTCTCGCTTCTACTATGGTATCTACTACGGTTCCTTTCGCGACAATCGCCTCAAGCTCAAATCCATTCAATCTGCCCAAGGTGACTTGTGCATTATATTTTAACACCACTCCAGTGGTGTTTTCAATCTCTACCCTTCCACTCACATGATCAAGCACAGTTGCCTCTTATATTCCTCCATTGCAGACGCCCCAAAGTTTTTCTCCTTTCTCTCTGACTACAATCTCCTTGCCCTTGCAGAACTCCACACTGATAACAATAATGTACACACTCCCGCCTAGAGCACCATTCGTAGGCCAGTATAACCCTTCCTATGGGGATTGGCGAAAGCAAATAGAGACGGGGAGGATGGAAAGACCTCAATAAGAAAAAAATAAAAAGGGGAAAGATGCACTAAATCTCGCCACACATAGGGTGCAGTCCTTCTTTAACGATCAATGTCAGGAGTTGATATTCACAAATATATAGTCTAAAGTTATCAAACCCCAAGGAGAGATGACCATGCATGATTATTAGAAGTCTAGTTGGAGAATTTATCTAAGCTCCACATAGTTAGAAGATAGGGTGGATCTCGTCAAAGAAGTACAAAAAGAATCATGTTTGTAGACTACATGAAGAAAGTGTTGGTAAACAGATTGTCCTTCTTCTTATCCTCCCTTTATTTTCCCAATTTTATAATGAAGAACAACTTTACACAACAGTTCGGAAACTATTTCTGAGAATATCTAATTTCCCTCTGAATTGAGGTATAGCTCCCTATCTGAAAAATATTCAATGAATTATGTTTTATCCCTAATTCCTAATGTAGGTTATGTTCTTAACCAGAGAACAACAGAGGAAAATCGAGTTCCACCCAGGCAAGTGAAATCTCAAGTAGGGTCTAAATGCAGAGATGTTATGTTGAGGATCTCCACAATCTTATGAATTTCACAACACAACAATATGAAAATGCATATTATGAAAGTATGATTATGTATGAAATGCAAATGGAGTATGCTGATGCAATTTCACAACCAGTTATAACTCTCTGATTATTCTACTGATTAATCAAACCGAAAACAATGAGACAAAACTCTGTTCATTCACCATTTTCAATTCAATGCAATGAAATGACATCAGATACAGTTGGACAGTAAATAGATGGTATCAGACTTGATTGTCTCTGCAATTAATTTCACACCAGAATTCGCCGACCTTTTAATTTATTCTTTCAACAATATATATAGAGATTACAATGTACGATCTCTCATGAGAATGTGAGATGTTTCAAATTCCAGGATCTGGAAAGACTGGAGACTAGCACTTTTGAAACTACAAACAAAAGAGCCAAAAAGACTTTGTCTCTTCATCTAACTTGCCTTCGAGAATGTGAAATGAAAAGACTTCATCATCTTCCTTTGCCGTGATCAATCTTTGTCCTTCTTAGATGCATAAGGAACATCTAGCATTACCTCTAACCACGACTTCATTTGATATTCAAAAACATATATCCACTATTTTATTGCAGCAGTTATCCTTTAAAAATAACCAAAAACTCATTCCTTTCACCAAGCATCTTTGATGACTTTCGTTGTCGCATGATCGCATGGCATTTTTTAAACTCTTGCGATCATGCGACCGCTCAAAATGAACTTGCCTAGCTTACGTTGTCTCTTAACTATTTATTAGTCGCGAAACCGCGCGGTCATCTTCCCTAACCGTCGAATGTACTTTATTCCTTCTCCGACCTAATGACTACGAGAAACTTACCGGGCCCACCATTTAAAGATCAACGGTCGTCGCTTCTTCGCATAGACCTCCAAGATTCTTTGCGAACATACGCCCTCCGTCGGATGTAGGATCTTTCCTTGCTCAGCTTATGTGTCTCAATCCCGCTATGCCGCAAAGGATCTTCCACGGCTTAGTAGAAAAATGGCTACTGTCGATTCTGACCAAAGTGAAAACATGAACCGGGCCCGCATCTACTGAGGAGTCCACGTGGCTGCATCTTGCATGATCGCAAGACAGTTCTCTCAGTCATGCGATCTTGCGACCACACACTTACCGCGGGGCTTTCACTGTCTTGTCATTGACTTTTCTTACCTGCCCGGACCTCCATTGTCAATGTATTACCCCGCCGGCCAATGAAAACTGGACAAGTCACCGCCCAAAGACCCACCTGGTCGGAGTTGCGCACTTGAAGGTCAAAAACACAGAGGGTTTTCAAACCGGAGATCGAAAACATAGAGAATTTTCGGACCAAAAGTCAAAAACATCCTGAACCTTCAGAGAGAAGGTCGAAAACACACTGAGTTTTCAGGCTAAAAGGTAGAAAACACACTGGACTTTGACACTTGAGCATTTCTTGGAACAAACAGGATGCGGCCAAAAAGTGAATGATAGGGAAATTTTGGGGAACAACTACACACTGTCCCTCGATTACATTATAATTCAACATAGACTCATTGCCATTTTCTTCAATTGCAATTAAGATGCAATATTTTGAAGTAATTTGATATTCTGAACTTGTGGATCTTGATACCAGGTGAAATATAACAATGCAATCTCCTTTTCATTCTGCAAACTTCCAAGAACACTTCTTGATATCTCCTTAGCTTGCAGATTTGAATATAGATCAAAATCTTCGACTGCAATCCCTGCTGATGCACTTATTAAGAATAAGAGGAGCTTCTTCACTTGAAGTGTACACACTACTATATAGAGTAAAATCTGAATGATTCAATGCTGGCTCTATCATTGCATCCCTCACATGAAGAATCTTCTCTGACTTCTTATAAAGGCCTGGAAACTATAATTCCCAATCATTCTTCTACTGAAAATGATCATCAATAGGAGCATCTTATCCTTGCCGGGTTGGGATCTATAACCTACCCGATATGAAAAGACCTTTAGAACAACCCACCCGGTTTAGAGAAGGAAAGGCATTGACAGGGAAACCTGACAAGAATAGCCTATCCTATGAAAGACTTAGACCTAGACTCAACCATGACCAGACTTGACTGTAACATCAAAATCTTCCACTTTGACAGCATGGGTATATGATGAAAAGTGGGGCAACAGCTGGCTCTGACTGGGGACTTGAACATTCCCATGTTTAAGCAATGAATCTTGAATCTCTGGTTTTGCACATGAATGAAAGGGCAGCAACACAACAAAACTGAACAAGGGAAACAAAGCAGCAAGGAAGCTAACACACACAAAAGAAAAAGGGAAAACCAAACTAGGAAACACACACTAGAACAAAACAAAACTATAGTACAGAATAGGGGATACCTGTTTTCAATTGATCATTTGATATAATTTCAGATCTTGACCATTGTAGGTCAAGGGAAGTACCTCTCCATCCGGATATGCCAGCTTGAAAGAATTCTTCTCAAATACCTGGTGGATAGTATAAGGACCCTTCCATAATGTTTCAAACTTTCCGTGCATCCCCTTGGGAGCTCTCCTCTTATCCCATAATAACACAAGATCTCCAACCATGAATTTACGGGGCCTAGCTTTCTTATCAAACAAGTTCTTCACCTTCATTTGATGTTGAGTAATATGATCCACCATTCTTTCTCTTTCTTCTTCTAGTTTTCTCAAATGCATGATTCTTTTCTCCAAACCATCCTTGTAAGTATCATCCTCTATGACTATCCTCAACTTACATGTTGCCAATTCCAGCGGTAGTGGAAGGCTTGCTTCAACTCCATACACTAGCTCAAATGGAGATATCCCAATTGCTCTCTTTAGAGTCACTCTATCAGCCCATAGTGCTTCATGTATCTTTTTGTGCCAATTCTTATGATTGTCTAACACCAATTTCTTAACAATATTAATCAAGTTCTTATTACTTGACTCCGCTTGACCATTTCCTTGTGGGAAATAGTCAGATGAATGACTGATTGAGATACCATACTCAAAACAAAAATCAGTAATTTCAATAGATGAAAAGTAGGCAGCATTATCCATCACCAATTTATGAGGAACCCCAAATCTTACCATAATATTCTCCTTTATGAATTCACACACTACCTCGGAAGTGGTCTTCCTGGTTGCTTTAGCTTCAACCCACTTCGTGAAATAATCAGTGGCTGTAATTATGTAAGAATGCTCTGCACTAGACGCTGGATTTATTGGACCTATGAAGTCAAGGCCCCACTGCTGAAATGGACCATCTATGATAACTGGTTTTAATGGAAGTGCTGCTAACTGTGGTTTGCCGGAAAACATTCTGCACTTTTCACATTTAGCCACCCAATGATATGCATCTCTGAACATACCAGGTCAGTAATAACATTGCCTCAGAATTTTAAAAGCTGTAATTGAAGAAGAAAAATGTCCTCCACAAGCCTCGTCATGAAAAGTTTTCAGCAAACGCTCCTGTTGTTGCTTATCAACACACCTCAAAAATGTGCCATCAATTGATCTCTTGTAGAGCTTATCTTCCCAAATCACATATTTAGCAGCTTTTAATTTTAAATCCCTTCTCTGTTTGGTTGTCAATCCTTCCGGACATTCTCCATAAGTTAAAAAGTATGCAATATTTTCAAACCAAGGATCTTGGAGACTTACATTTAAAACCAGTTGATTTGCTGTCGGTTCTTCTTCTTCCAAATTCTCTGCTATGGCTTTACATAATGCATTTCCTCTGACTAATTTTGTAGGCTTAATTTCAATATCATATTCTTGAGTTTTGGCAATCCATGAACCTCTATTATTGCATCCAACATCTTGTTGTGTTAAAATACTTTTCACAGCAATATCAGGCACAAAAATTAAAGAATGTGAATGTAAAATATAGAAACGGAAATTCTTCAATGCTTTCACTACAGCATATGCATGTTTCTCTGATTGTGAGTACTTCAATTCATGCTCCTTCAAAGGTATACTCATGAATGCTATAGGTGCCTGAATTTCTTCTTTATTTTCTTGTATCAAAATTGCAGACAATGTATGTTCTGAGGCATAGCAATATATAATAAAATCTTTTTTATAATTAGGATGGCTTAAGACTGGTGCATTAGCAATTGCTTCCTTAATTTCATTGAAAGCTTGTTTTCCCTACTCATTCCATTTAAAAGTAGCATTACCTTTCATCATATCCACAATACATTTGGTAATCTCTGAAAAATTAGGGACAAATCTTCTAAGAAAATTAACTTGGCCAAAGAAAGATTTGACAACAGTCTTATTTGAAGGCAAGCTTAATCTTTGAATAGCTTTCACACGTTCCGGGTCAATCCTTATTCCTTCCTGTGACACAATATAGCCCAATAGTTTTCCTTCCGTTACACAGAAAACTATTTTTTTTGGATTTAGAGATATACCATGCTCCCTGCATCGCTGCAGCACTTTTTCCAAATCATCTATGTGATCTTTCCTCTTCTTAGAAAATACTGTTAAGTCATCAAGGTAAATCACAATTATTTTGTTCTTCATATCAGCAAATGAAGTATCCATACCTCACTGAAAAGTAGCACCGGCGTTAACTAAACCAAATGGCATTCTGTGATATGCAAAGGTACCCCAAGGAGTTGTAAAAGTTGTTTTGTGTTGATCTTTCTTTTCCAATTCAATTTGATTGTATCCGGAAAAGCCGTCCAGCATAGACATCATCTCAGCTCCAGCTACTGTTTGTAATAGATGATCCATGTTTGGCAGTGCATAGTTATCTTTCAACGAAGCTTGATTTAAATTCTGGAAGTCAACACATATTCTTATTTCACCATTTTTCTTTCTCACCGACACAATGTTTGCAATCCATGTTGAATGATGTATTGGATAAATAATTCTAGCTTTCAACATTTTATCAATCTCCCTATAGATGGCATCTGCTACCTTTGGATTATAACATCTCTTCTTCTGTCGGATAGGTACAGCATCTGGTTTCAGAGGAATCGTGTGTTTGAAATTTCCACTCATGAAACTCTTTAAATCTTCATAGCTCCAGGCAAAGACGTCTTGGTATTCTTGAAATAATTTCTTTGCCTTCTCCTTTTCCTCCAGTGTACAGCATTTACCAATATTTATCATTTTGGGATTAGCATCTGTCCCAATATTTATATTTTCAAACTCTCCTGTAGTTGGTCCCTTCTCTGCTCTTTTCTTCTTTACATACATATCATGCCGATTAAAGAGCTTTTCTAGAGACACAAAATAAGGTGGAATTGTATTACTTTTTAATTGTATAATCTCTGAATTTTTATGTTTATCTTTCTCTGTAGAATCATTCAGATAATTACTTCCTTCTTCCTCATCAAGACTTTCAACGTTCTCCAAAAATAGCTGCAAACCCTTATCATCATTGAAAATCTGTCAATCTTCTATATTGTCTGGTATTGATGGCCTGTAGATGACTTCAATCTGGTATTTCTTATCTTTAAAATCTGAATGAGGAAGCAATAAGGATGCTGATACAGCCAAAGAGTCTGCCTTCATATTCATTTCTCTAGGGACATAATTTATAGAAAATGCATCTAATGTTTCGATTTCATCCCAAACTCTGTTCCGGTAATTTTTCAACTTATGATTTTTCACTGAATACTGACCTCTCACTTGTTTTACAACCAGCTCTGCATCACCTTGAGCTTTTAGAATTTTAATTCCTCTTTCCTTAGCTGTTATGATGCCAAGAAGTAACGCCTCATATTCAGCACTGTTATTGGTGTTGTTAAATTCTAATTTGAACGCTAGAGGCTCTGATTCACCAGCTGGAGAAATTAAAACACTACCAACACCGGAACCGGATGATGAACAACTACCATCAAATTCTAGTGTCCAGATTTGTGTTTCTTTTCTAGAATTTTCAGATTCTGATTTTTCTAATTCATTTTCCACAACATCATCCTCTGTATACAACATGTAATTACCAAACTCCAACTCTTGATATAAAATTTGGGCCTTAGGATTGTCTGATTTTTGAACTGTGAATTTAGATTTCTCCTCAGGTTCTAATTTCACTCTTTTGTTACCAACAAGAATTATTGCTTGAGACCAATCTAATTTAATCTCTCCACCTAAATCCCTACAAAAACTTCTGCTCAACAACAGGCCATAACTAATAGGAATGTCTGCAACTAAAATGATTAGAAGTATTCTCTTTTCTGGATATGCCGCCAATGCAACCTGTATGTCTTTGATTTGACCCACCAAACTCACTTGTTTAGCATCCATGGCGTAACATCTACCATTGGCTTTAGTAAGAGTTAAGCCTAGAGCTTTAGCCACTGTATAAGGCATCACATTATCCGAAGCTCCGGAATCAATAATACAATTGCTTAACTTCCACCCATTGATAAACAATGAAACATAAAATGGTTCTGGTTTTTGTCCAGGAGAAGTGGCTAGGACAGAATTCTCAACTCCATTGAAAAGGTTTGCAGTCAATGTTTCATCCTCTAATTCAGAACTTGCAGCATGATTTAATTCTATATTTTCATCTTTACAATGTTCAATAAATCTTTTCAATTCATTTGGATGTGATTTAAGATAATCAATGGCGGAAACTTGAATTTTAGAATCTTTACAAAACTGAATAAAGTCAAAGGAACTGCACTCCTTACTGGACTGCAAAGTCTTCACTCCTTGATTAGTATCCTGCGTTTTAGGTGCTGGCTGACTTTGTTTTGTTGGAGCATCTTTTGAATCAACAATCGCCTTTGCCTTTTGTCCTCTAGTGAGCACGTTATAAGTGTGTCCATTGATAGTGGCATAACATTCTCCTTGCTTCTCTGAGTCTGATTCATACTCTAAAAATAAATTTTCAGAGTCGCCATTCGAGTATGACTTAGTCTCATCACCGAACAAGGGAGAATTGGGCTCATTGGTAGTCAAAAACTGCATTCTACTGATCACATCTGGACAACTTTCACTGTCATGATCAGTAGTCAAATGAAGCACACATCCGTTCACTTTTTTAGGTGGAGCCTCTATTGCTAACCTTTGTTGCAATCCAGGCAATTGCAAAGGTTTATTTTTATTTTCTTGCTCTGAAAAATTCCTTTGGTATGGATTGTTAAATCTTGGGAGCTGCCTTTTCAAAGCAATCAGCTCATTTGATAACTTTTGAATCATTTCTTCTGATGAAGTGGTTCCACTTGTACTAGCTCTATTCTGAATTTCACGCTTCCACCTTCCTGTAGAAATCATGTCATTCTCAAACTCTACAACATTTCTCTAAGCTGCCTCTAAATCTGCAGGTCTAGATCTCCTTAGTTCAAAATTAACCTCAGGAGGCATAGCACTGATGAAGAATGTTTTTAAATTGCCTGCTGTAGGTCTACTTGCTGCTGGAATTCTATTAGTAATTTTGTTGAAACTAGCAACAAAATCTCTCATGCTCATAAAAGGTAATTTCTTCACTGATGTCAATTGAGCCAACAAAGCATGCTCATCTTCAGTGGTTTTAAAACGGTCATCAAAAGCAGCTCTCATAGTATTCCAACTCGTTATAGATCCATCAGCCAAGTGATAAAACCAATCTGCAGCAGCTTCAGTAAGAGTTTCAACAAATAATCTGACTGCAACATCTTCATGATTAACTCCTAAAATATTTATAGCTGTGAAAAATGCTTTTATATGTTCATCTGTAGTAATCTTTCCATCTCCTGCAAACTTGGGTATATTCTTCTGGGAACCAGAAGGAAGAGGATGGTAAGCTGCAAAATTGAGTGGCCCAGTAGCAGCTACCCAAGGTGCAGCCATATTCGGTTGATTTTGCAGAGGATACTATGGAAAATTGATAACTTGTGGAGGAACAACCCCGTGCAAAGTCAATACTTGGCAAGTTGTAGAAAATGTACTTACTACTTTTGGTGGTGATGAAGGCCTGCTTCTAGCTTGACGTCCACCTTTCCGACGAGGTACTTCTAACAAGGGAAATCCAAATACTTCTAAATTTTGGAAAGTTAGGTCCTTTTCACCTTGTTCCCTATCACTCCTTAAGTATCTTGATTGCTCCAAAGTGACTGTTTATATTAGTACTATTTGTAACTCACTCCCTAATCTTCTTTCAAGTTTTGTGTATATTTTCAAATGCTTTCTGATCATGCGACTATTTTTCCTTCCCCAGCGGAGTCGCCAAAAATCTGTTGGTAAACAGATTGTCCTTCTTCTTATCCTCCCTTTATTTTCCCAATTTTATAATGAAGAACAACTTTACACAACAGTTGGGAAACTGTTTCTGAGAATATCTAGTTTCCCTTTGAATTGAGGTACAACTCTCTATCTGAAAAATATTCAATGAATTATGTTTTATCCCTAATTCCTAATGCAGGGTATGTTCTTAACCAGAGAACAACAGAGGAAAACCAAGTTCCACCCAGGCAAGTGAAATCTCAGGCAGGGTCTAAATGCAGAGATGTTATGTTGAGGATCTCCACAATCTTATGAATTTCACAACACAACAATATGAAAATGCATATTATGAAAGTATGATTATGTATGAAATGCAAATGGAGTATGCTGATGCAATTTCACAACTAGTTATAACTCTCTGATTATTCTGCTGATTAATCAAACTGAAAACAATGAGACAAAACTCTGTTCATTCACCATTTTCAATTCAATGAAATGAAATGACATCAGATACAGTTGGACAGTAAATAGATGGTATCAGACTTGATTGTCTCTGTAATCAATTTCACACCAGAATTTTCCGACCTTTTTATTTATTCTTTCAACAATATATATAGAGATTACAATGTACAATCTCTCATGAGAATGTGAGATGTTTCAAATTCCAGGATCTGGAAAGACTGGAGACTAGCACTTTTGAAACTACAAACAAAAGAGCCAAAAAGACTTTGTCTCTTCATCTAACTTGCCTTCGAGAATGTGAAATGAAAAGACTTCATCATCTTCCTTTGTCGTGATCAATCTTCATCCTTCTTAGATGCATAAGGAACGTCTGGCATTACCTCTAACCATGACTTCATTTGATATTCAAAAGCATATATCCATTGTTTTATTGCAGCAGTTATCCTTTAAAAATAACCAAAAACTCATTCCTTTCACCAAGCATCTTTGATGACTTACGTTGTCACATGATCGCATGGCATTTTTTAAACTCTTGCGATCATGCGACCGCTCAAAATGAACTTGCCCAGCTTACATTGTCTCTTAACTATTTATTAGTCGCGAAACCGCGCAGTCATCTTCCCTAACCGTCGAATGTACTTTATTCCTTCTCCGACCTAACGACTGCGAGAAACTTACCGGGCCCACCATTGAAAGATCAACAGTCATCGCTTCTTTGCATAGACCTCCAAGATTCTTTGCGAACATACGCCCTCTGTCGGATGTAGGATCTTTCCCTGCTCATCTTATGTGTCTCAATCCCGCTATGCCGCAAAGGATCTTCCACGGCTTAGCAAAAAAATCGCTACCGTCGATTCTGACCAAAGTGAAAACATGAACCGGGCCCGCATCTGCTGAGGAGTCCATGTGGCTGCATCTCGTATGATCGCAAGACAGTTCTCTCAGTCATGCGATCTTGCGACCACACACTTACCGCAGGGCTTTCACTGTCTTGTCATTGACTTTTCTTACCTGCCCGAACCTCCACTGTCAATGTATTACCCTGCCGGCCAATGAAAATTGGACAAGTCACCGCCCAAGGACCCACCTGGTCGGAGTTGCGCACTTGAAGGTTTAAAACACAAAGGGTTTTCAAACTGGAGATCGAAAACATAGAGAATTTTCGGACCAAAAGTCAAAAACATCCTGAACCTTCAGAGAGAAGGTCGAAAACACACTGAGTTTTCAGGCTAAAAGGTAGAAAACACACTGGACTTTGACACTTGAGCATTTCTTGGAACAAACAGGATGCGGCCAAAAAGGGAATGATAGAGAAATTTTGGGGAACAACTACACACTGTCCCTCGATTACATTATAATTCAAAATAGATTCATTGCCATTTTCTTTGATTGTAATTAAGATGCAATATTTTGAAGTAATTTGATATTCTAAACCTGTAGATCTTGATACCAGGTGAAATATAACAATGCAATCTCCTTTTCATTCTGCAAACTTCCAGGAACACTTCTTGATATCTCCTTAGCCTGCAGATTTGAATATAGATCAAAATCTTCTACTGCAATCCCTGCTGATGCACTTATTAAGAATAAGAGGAGCTTCTTCACTTGAAGTGTACACACTGCTATATAGAGTAAAATCTGAATGATTCAATGCTGGCTCTGTCATTGCATCCCTCACATGAAGAATCTTCTCTAACTTCTTATAAAGGCCTGGAAACTATAATTCCCAATCATTCTTCTACTGAAAAAGATCATCAATAGGAGCATCTTATCCTTGCCGGGTTGGGATCTATAACCTACCCGATATGAAAAGACCTTTAGAACAACCCACCCAGTTTAGAGAAGGAAAGGCATTGACAGGGAAACCCAGCAAGAATAGCCTATCCTATGAAAGACTTAGACCTAGACTCAACCATGACCAGACTTTACTGTAACATCAAAATCTTCCACTTTGACAGCATGGGTATAGGATGAAAAGTGGGGCAACAAAAGGCAAGGGAGTTAGACAAGTAGGAGGAGTAGCTGAAAAAAGTGAAAGCAATAAATGATCACCTCATGGCCAGAGAGAAATCCTGGGAAATTGAGCTCAAGGTACTCAAAGCCCAGGTGCTCCAGGAGCATACCACTAAGGATGCACTTCACATCCAAGTGCAAGATGCATTATCACAACTACAACAAGAGTGGTAAGAAAAGGGTGACACTTTGAAGAGGCTAACTAAGGAGTTAGAGTTAGCACAGATACAGGTCGGCATACAAGACACCATGCATCTCTAAGATCGAATCAAGAT
Source organism: Chamaecyparis obtusa (assembly GCA_027943335.1). NCBI lineage: Eukaryota > Viridiplantae > Streptophyta > Pinopsida > Cupressales > Cupressaceae > Chamaecyparis > Chamaecyparis obtusa. Next base: position 458,359 of record BSBK01004834.1, read on the forward strand.
ACTTACAACGAAGAAGGAATACATGGAGAAAGAACCTAGTAGCATGCAAGCACTTGTAGTGCAGGAGAAGGCTTTCGAAGCTTCCTAATTAAAGAGCAGTAATGACAGGCTCGCAGAGGTACAAAATTGTAATCTTGAATTGTAGGCCTCACCAAAGAAGGAACGGGAGGATCTATTTCAAAGCTTAACAAAGGTCACAGATTAGAGTGCAGAACTAGGGATCCTACAAGCTAAATTGGCCAATGCAACATTGAAAGAAAAGGCTCTCATAAAAAAGGGTTACATAGATCGAAGCTAAGAATAAGATTCTCTCACAGAGCGATTCAGTTCCTTTGCCTCATGCTGACATGTTCCTCGTATTTAAATGTATGTTTGTTACTGAGTGGGATAGGATAAAGAGCTGCATTATTTTGAGTAGGCATTTGATTCAATTCTTGAAGGAAGTATATACCTTGCGCACTATGGTCAAACCCATAATCAACCAGTTTTCATATTTCACACCGCCCAAGTTCTTAATTGCTCAACATTTAACAATTTGGGTACACATGCAACCTCAGACCATATCCTCGCCAACACCGGGTTCACAGACTGGTCCTCCACCATTTACCTTTTGAGAGTGATAATCAATTGCCATAAGGCATCCCTGTGGATGCAAGCCACACTCTTAACTTTGGAGGTCGCGATGACAATGATGAGGGAGAGATTTACAGAGTTGGAGAAGCATGGGTTTCCCTCTCCATTCATCATGGTTGATTGAGTTTTGGAGCCAGAGGAGATTATAGCGATAATAGATCATCATCTTCATAATTCTGACCTCCAAGCACTCCACACGAATCCTGATCTAGTGTTATTTGAGATATTATTCTATATGTTGGTATATTTGCAGGTACTCTTCAAATCTAACTTCTGTGATCTGAGTTCCATTTCTTTTCAAGAATTGATCGACCTAGACCAAGAGTACCAGTGCCTGAAGATATGGAAGCTACCCTTAGAGGAAGAATGGCAATCGTTACAAGATCAAATTGGAAGCCTCTTTGGCACTGACGCATAAAGGAAAATATCTTCAGGGAAGCCAGAGATTCAGAGTCTGATATAGTAGGCTAGAATATTCTCCCAAAAGTCACCAAAATCTATAAATATTAAATTCTCCATATCTACAAAGAATCCATTCAAATTTTTTCATTGTTTATTTATTCTTTGCACTAAATATGAGAGTAGAAATGTGCATCCCACAACTTGTCACATCGACGTGTATTTTGAATGGATCACTTTCCTTTCAAAAGGGACTCCTTTCTCAAGTGAAACATATCCTTTGTGCCACTCACAACATTCTTTCTCTTGTGATCCAAAGCCTTTCAAAGGCTAGACACGTGTTTGCCTTGCGGGTGTCTGCAAGAAAAGGAAACAAAGAAAGAGCAAAAATCCCTTTTTGAGTGCCACATGTCCCTTTTCGAGTAAGCCACGGTTCTTTTTACTGGCAATCCTATCTCTTCACATAACCTTACACATGGAATTCTCATGGGCATTTGAAGGAGGTCATCTCCTTTCATTCTCAGCTCTCATCGTTGTGTTGTATGTCCCAATTTGTTGTGTGACCAAATATTATTATAGGTTTATTGAATGTCTTCTACGCACCTATCAAATCCATAATCGACACACTACGCATGTCTATGTGCATACAATTCTAGAGCCACCTTACTAAAGTATGATTGTTCCTTAGGAGCAGTCATAATCCGGAGCCATTTCTATTATCCAAATGCCATTATTGTGAGCCGATTTCTCTCTGGCATCATATTGTGTAAGCCGCCTCTCTCTCAGGGCCAGCGTAGAAAATGACCTCAACTTTTTCAAGTGTGCAGTGTTGTTCCTTTTCAACAATCGCTTTCTCTCTTTGAATCTTGGGGTTCTTCCTACACACTGCTATATAATGTTTAGTTTCTAATGAAAAAAGGGATTCCAATGAGGGAGAAATTTTTAATCCCCATATTGTAGAAGCGACTCTCTCTCTCTCTCTCGCCTTAAACTGTATGTGTATTATGAATCATTTATAAAAATCAATCGTGCATTTTTCCCTTTGATATATCTAGTAGTTCATCATTCATTTACATTTTTTTTTTCTGAACTTTAGTATAGCACTTGTATTACATATTTGAAGTAGATTATTCTTTTGGAGGCTTCTGTGTTTCATTTATTTTATTGTGTGCTATGCTCTATGTTTGAGAGTTAAGCTTTGACTAACTATGGGTATGTTCAAATTTGGTTGGTCTCATAAGTTACCTTGAGATTCTCTATTAGGCATAGCATGCACATTTAGCTTTTTAAAGTGTTTTAAAAATCTTTGGTATATCATGTTTCACAATTTCATCATTTCTAAAATTTTCCCTCAAATGTAATATGAAGAGTCGACATCTAAAATCCTAAAGGTCGCTTAGTGAAAAACATTAGAGTCCCACATTAATTGAAGCTTCCCATAGGTCATTGCACCTAAGAGAAATTTTTGGCGTCAACAATTACATCCAAAGTCAAGAGAAAAACACCCTTAAAACATGGAGTCCAATGATCACTTTCCAAATCAAGATCAAAGTATCCCTTCACCTTCATGTCCATTACAATATTCCACCATTCCTTTAGATCCTCCTCATGATCCTACCATCCCTTCATTTCCATGTTCTCCACAACATCCTATCCTACCAAATGATCCTATCATTGCTCCTATTCTATTGCAAGATCCCATTATTTATCCTGATCCCCCTCATAATCCCAACCCATTTGTGAAAGTTGTTCATGAACCCCATACATATCAAATGGTTTCCTCTACTATCATTTAATTTGATTCACTTCATGATCCTATTGTTTCTTCCATTTATTATCCACCTCAAAATAGATTCATGTCTTGTAGCAAGCATCCCTCTAGTCAAAAGCATTACCAAGTCAAAGGGTTAAGCCTCCATGAAAAGGTATATTAAAACCTTTTCATATCAAATAAAATTTTGATGTTCATGGCCTTAGTTACAAAGCTCATTCTAAAGATGTTGGTATCCCTACCAAATCCAAACCCAAACATGTACTTTCTCCTTCATCTCTTCCATCCATTGTAGGTCCATATATTCCTCCATCCACTAGCTCAAAATTCACGTACCCTTTCCAAATGCATGTCATCAAAGACACATATTTGAGAACCTTACACCCATCCAAAAGGCCTTCATTTCATTCATATCCATCCATGAATCCCATTCATTTTCCAAACAATTTGGTTGCCAAACATAAAATCCATAATTCAAGTAATCTAAATGCAAGCAAGGATCAACATGTCTAGTCTAATCAACATGTAAAAATAAAGATCCAAAAAGAAAAATAAATATGCAAAAGACCACAAAGGCCCATTAAGAAAAAATAAAATTCAAAAGTTATATGGGTTCCTAAATCTCTTGTGCAAGCAATTCATTCCAAGGACCTACAAAATAATGAAAAATCAAAGTCCACACAGATTCCTAAGTAGCTTCTTGAAGCACAGTGTCCTAAAGAAAAGTCAAAGTTGGCATCCAAAATTTCTATCCCTCCATCTAAAATGCCTTCCACATTCCAAATCCATTTTGGATCCTTATGTCCCAAAATCCATATGCATTCCACTGTCAAATCCAAAATCTCCTTGTCCTCCATCATTCCATCACCCCTCAAGGTGTGTGCCACTATTTTTATTGCCCACATTTCCATCCACTCAAAAGAAAGTCTTCTTACATTTCCTCCATTATCCAACACCTATTTTCCAGCCTTCATCTATCATATCCAATCCTTTTCCTAAATCCTTATCCTATTTCATCCAATCATCCCTTTTTTCATTACCTTACCAACATCTTTGAGCATATTATCATAGTTTTGGTTCATTATTACATGTCCTTTAAGAGAACCATTAAAAGAGAAAGGTGCTTTATTTCTTCGTCCATGTTCTATTATGCATCCATTATCATCCAAAAAAAGTCAAAAAAGTTTTTTTTTTTAAAGAGTAAAGAGAAAAAAATTTCTTCCATTAGTGAAAACTCAACAAATTTTTTTTAATATGTTGCATAACTACTTGGAAAGGAACCTGCTGGAAAGAACTACAATCACCATTGATGAGGATGCGGGCAATACTGGTCTGGGGATGAGAACTAGAGGGCGCATCCAAAGGAAGGTCCCTAAAAAACTGAAAGAACTGAAGGAGCTGCCAGAGACTATCCAGAAGATGGAAGACCTCCAGAAGAAGGCTGAAGAAATGATAACAGATAAATAGCTTGGTCTTGTTGGTAGTTGTTTTGTTGCTAGTTTTTCTTTTAGTTTCTATTTTTGAACTGTGTTGTTGTTTGTACCTGCTTTTGTTTTCCAGCAGGTGTTTCATTTTGAAACTTTAATGCTTTATCTTTTGGCTTTATTGTAACTGGTTTTGGGTCCATGTAAAACTTGCTTTTACCTTATTCAAAAACAAACGGGCGCTTTGGGAAAATACCATGATAAAAACCTAGCAAAAAAACATCATGCGTAATGTATGAACTTATTGTGCTCCATACTTAGGGGCAAGTTTCATCCATATTTTCCTATCATATCATACCCCTGTCATTTCCTCCATTATCCTATGTCTTTCATATCCCTTATCTTACTGACGTCCACATTCCCGTTTCACAACTTTGATCTTTACAAGGCTACGAATCTCCCTAGAAGCATCACATGTCCTATCTGATTTGTGTCATCCACATTCCTTTGGTCCGGTATCCCTTATCTTATCATGATTCCTTTGGTTCATATTATCTACCGTATTACATCCCTTTGGTCCATATCACATATTTTATCGCAACCTTCAATCCAAAAATATTACCCTTGTCCATTCTTGATATTTCTTGTCCTATCCATATCTTATCATTGTCCTATCAAAATCCTTCTCTTGATCTTGATATAAAATAAGGATGTAAAATGTAAAATATGTTTTCAAAAAAACCTCTAGACTTGTTCATTCCTATGCATTGCATGCCATCTAGTGCAAAAAGTATCATTACCCTATCTTGTCATGTCCAACCCTAATCGTGGTAAAAATATGTTATCTCGTTATGTGGATAGTCCTTGGCATCCAATCGGCTTCAAGAAAACTAAGAAAACTTTGTCCTTCATTCATCTACAAGCTCATACATCAATCCATAATGTCCCTACCTTGCTAGACACTTGGGGAAATTCAATAAATCTTTCTCAAGCAAATATAAATGTCTTGAAATAATTAAAAACATTTAATAATGTCTTGAAAATTTTCAAAAATATCAATTAATATCCTTTAAAAATAAAATAAAAATAAATACGATCCACAAAAAACCCTAATACTCAAATAGATATTGATACAACTTCTAAAAATCATAATATGTCATGAAAAATCCCTAAAAATAAAAAAAGTCCTGAAAGATCCTTAAATTGATAAAAAGTCATGAAAAAATCCTCAAAATAATGAAAAGTCATGAAAAAAATCATAAAAATCATTAAAAAATAATAATAATCTTAAAATGTCATGAAAAACCTCTAAAAATAATTTCAAGTCTGGAAAAAATCCAAAAAATTGTAAAACGTCATGAAAAAAGCAAAAAAAAAATATTCCAAAAAATCTACGATTCAAAAAATTAGAAAATCCTCAAAACATTTAGCAATAAACATGTACATAATCTTTTCGTCAATAAATTATTCCTCTTGTGAAAGACATATTAGAGAAGATGCAATTTGATGACTTGTGAAAAATTGTACTTAACGAAATCATGGATTAACAAACAAGCTATCCAATCAAGTCAGCAATCCATCAGATGAAACGTGTTCAATCAATCAATCAATATCAATTTATCCTTTTATCAACTTGGTATTTGTCTTATAGAAGGTGTGGTATACTCGAAACCAAACAGTATCTGTCTCATACGGGATACATCATTCCTAAAATGAGACATCGTCATCATCAAACAAACTATCAACTTTGACACCAAGATCAAAAGGGTTGTTGACTTTCTTGGTTCAACAAGTCTTATCTTATATTATTTATCTTTGGTCATGTTCCTATGCTCCTCAAGGATATCACTGAGTGATCAAAGTGGCTGAGATGGTTCATGGTCATTTATTTTTGTTTTTGTCCTCTTTTTGTGTGGTCTTTTTCATGAAATTTTGGGGTAGGTGTGTCCAATGCTTGAGGATGGATCGAAACATTCCTTGTTTGCAATCTTTTCATTTTTACGCAAAGGGATTGCATTATCGTCATGTCTTTTTTTGTAATGGTGTGATGCTTCCTTTCACCATATTAAATAAAGTTGTATTACTAAATGTGCACTTATGAAAGAAAGTTCATTATTAACTCTTCATCTAATTTATGCTTTCTACTAACTTTTCTTCTGTCAATCCTAGCAATCAGTTTTTGAAAAATTGTCCTCATGTCAAATCTCTATCTAATTTTTCTATGGGTATCCTATTGCAACCCTAATTTTTGGCAAAATTTAGTGTTCCCTAAATGTGAAAAATCAATGAAAACCCTAAAAAGTACCATTATGAATACTCAACCTAATTTGTGAATTTACCTTAAAATAATATTTTCCCTCTTATAAATAACCATGTGCACCAATCTCCAGCCCCAGAAATCAAAATTGATACATCTATCAAGTGTCAAGATTTAGGGCTCCATAACAACTTTGCAATTTACACATTGAGAGTTCTTCAAATAGCCACTTTCCAAGTTAAATATCTTGGCACCCCATGCTTTTTATGCCAAAACAACTATTCCTCCAAATTTTCCTTACCATAATGTAACCCTATGAAACCGAACTCTACAACCTTTTCCAATATCCTCTTCACTCATGCTTTAAATAGGAACTTGGGGACAATTTACAGGTGTCTACCAATTTGCAAAGGGTTCGGGTATTTATCTACTGCTATAATTTCAGTTATCCCATTACATAGGAAAGTGAGATACAAAGCATATACAAGAATGTGAGATCATCTAGCATGTGTGAATTCATAAAACCCAATGACCGCAGGTAGTGAAGATAGATTTGTTCCAAAAATCTTGTCGAAAATTTCAACCATGAGTGGTATTGTAGTCATCCATTGAACCTTACAACTAGTGAAGAATTTTATCAAGTACTAGAGTTGGAAGTGCTATTATACATATATATAAAATGTGGAAGCGTAGACATGGCATGTGAATAGTTTTGACAACTAGCCTCAAAGAAACATGGTCTCTAGGACAGTGACAATTGCAGGACTGGGGAAAAGCTTACAAATGTTTAAAGAATATGATGCTCATATCCTTTCCTCCTATGCACAAATGAAAGTTAGGTATCACCATCTATCAATCCAAAATGAGAGAGCATCAGCAAGGGACATAAATTTGAAACTTACTCACTTTGATGCTAAATGAAACAACCTAAAAAATAGGCTTGCACCATAATAGTTTGTATTGTGTCACTATGAAGGGATGTCCATCAGAGCATAATAAAAATTGTTTTTTTGTTTTTTTATACGTATACAAATTTAAAGGCGCAAACAAGGCATACAAAGTGTTTTCAGCATGCCTCTCATGAAATACCACAATTGTAGGACACATGCAAAATGTATTTATTGAAAAGGATTTTATATGGACACAATTGGCAGATAGAGATTCATATGCTACTATTGTTTTTTCTTGTACCAAACAAAGAGCTTTAGGATTGTACATCAATCAAAGCACAAAGGAATTTTAAAATTTGTTGAATAAACATAAATATGGAAACATAGAATTGATGCATATGCCTCGTGGATGTCATGACTGTAGGTTATATAAAGTTGATGTAGATGTGATTTGCAAGCGTGAAGCCAAATCATTTCCTAGCATGCAATCTATCCTTGATGGAGTGGAAGTTATTAAATTATGAGCTACGCTGGAATACACTCTAACATTTTTATGTTGCATCATAGAGGAGTGAATACTATGACATTTCATGGAATGCATAGATCATGAAGACAATAACTAGAATGGTTTGATAAACCATTAAGAAAGGGTTGTACATGCATATCAAAGCATACTGATAAATATTTTTGTTAGGTATTGTAGTTTGTAACATTCTATAAATATGTGGGAGACAATCAAACCCCACTACCTTCTTTACAAAACTCCTCACATGGATGTCATCTAATGTGATGTAATGGTTTCACATTGCACACAAAATTATTTTTTTGTATAAGGTTTTAGAAAATTAATTTGAACTAGGACCTATATTTAAGAAAGCTTTGGAAAAAATGACCCTTAGGATAAGTTTAGATTGACACAATCCTAGGCAACGACACCAAAAATGATCAATCAAAAAAATGCTTTAGATACTTGAGTGTAACACTCATTCATTCAAGATTGGACATCATAAACAACAACTAATTAACTCATTTAACCCATTTATAGTATCAACCAGTGACGTAGACTTGAAATAGTATCTACAAAGTATATGCTCTAAATCATCCTAATTTCCACTCATCTAGACTATTGAAATTGAAATACTTGAAAGCTTGAAATGCTAAGCTAGGGGAAAGGAATAATATTAATCTACTGAAAACAATAATCACAGATAGGAATTGCTCTATCTACCTTTGTTGCAGGAACAGTCTTTTAGTTCTATTACCAACATCTGCATGAATAGCATAATTCTCTCTTAATCTAGGAAAGCATGAAATATATCCTAACTAATTATAGAATTCACTCACCAAGTGGGCCCCCTTGGATGAGTGAATAGAATATGACCAAGATGAAAAGATAGAACTTTCAAAGTACATTCTATTCATTCATTGACAAGGTACACTTGAAATAAAACAGAACTATATTCTATTTGTTGTTTACAAAATTACAGTAACTTCCTTAATCTTCACTAACTTTTGAAAGCTAAGGTAGCAACTTATTTAAACAAACACTAAGAAACTAACTCCTAAAACTATGATCGCTCCAACATTGAGGATCAATTAAGATTCATAATGATACACAACAGAATCAATAACTTTTGGGAACAAGTCTTCTAGTAATATAGCAAGTTGTGCTTCTACATCCACACCCAGGTATAATGAGCAACCGGTTGACCGCTACAAAGGAGGGCAATGCGCAGTCATGCCTTTACTATTTCAACTACAAAGTTGACCTTGTCAAATACACCACGCTGCCCAAATCAATGCATCATTGAATTGTTCCTACATGAAGTTAGTAATATATGCCAAATTCAAAATATACATATATTTGCATCATTTAAATCAGAAAAGACATTATCTCATTATCTAACTCTTGCATGATATGTGGTTGCAGGAATCCTAACCCAAAATAACTTAGTAAAGATGAACACTAAATAAAATACATATATATCTACTTAATTCATTTGTTAGATTCAATTCACAAGTAACCATAAGTTCTTTAAGTCACATATCCAGCTGAACTATAAAGTATTTAAAAGTATTGACCATACACATATAAAAACCATACATAACATAATTCAAGTTTGCATGGAACCAAGTAAAAACACCCTAACAAGATATAGAAAAATATCATAAAATATGCCATTAATATGGCTCATCAATTCCCTATTGGGAATAGCATGCGCATTTAGCTTTTTAAAGTGTTTTAAAAATCTTTGGCATATCGCGTTTCACAATTTCATCATTTTCTAAAATTTTCCCTCAAACATAATATGAAGAGTCGACATCTAAAATCCCAGAGGTGTCTTAGTGAAAAACATTAGTGTCCCACATTAACTGAAGCTTCCCATAGGTCATTGCACCTAAGAGAAATTTTTGGCATCAACAATTACATCCAAAGTCAAGAGAAAAACACCCTTAAAATGGAGTCCAATGATCACTTTCCAAATCAAGATCAAAGTATCCCTTCACCTTCATGTCCATTACAATATTCCACCATTCCTTTAGATCCTCCTCATGATACTACCATCCCTTCATTTCCATGTTCTATCCTCCATGTTCTCCACAACATCCTATCCTACTAAATGATCCTACCATTGCTCCTATTCCATTGCAAGATCCCATTATTCATCCTAATCCCCCTCATGATCCAAACACATTTGTGCAAGTTGTTCATGAACCCCATACATATCAAATGGGTTCCTCTACTATCATTTAATTTGATTCACTTCATGATCCTATTGTTTCTTCCATATATTATCCACCTCAAAATGGATTCATGTCTTGTAGCAAGCATCCCACTAGTCAAAAGCATTACCAAAACAAAGGGTTAAGCCTCCATGAAAAGGTATATTAAAACCCTTTCATATCAAATAAAATCTTGATGTTCATGCCCTAAGTTACAAAGCTCATTCTAAAGATGTTGGTATCCCTACCAAATCCAAACCCAAACATGTACTTTCTCCTTCATCCCTTCCATCCATCGTAGGTCCATATATTCCTCCATCAACTAGCTCAAAATTCACGTACCCTTTCCAAATGCATGTCATCGAAGGCACATATTTGAGAACCTTACACCCATCCAAAAGGCCTTCATTTCATTCCTATCCATCCATGAATCCCATTCATTTTCCAAATAATTTGGATGCTAAACATAAAATCCATAATTTAAGTAATCCACATGCAAGAAAGGATCAACATGTCCAATCTAATCAACATGTAAAAATGAAGATCCAAAAAGAAAAATAAATATGCAAAAGGCCACAAAGGCCCATTAAGAAAAAATAAAAGTCAAAAGCTATATGTGTTCCTAAATCTCTTGTGCAAGCAATGCATTCCAAGGACCTACAAAACAATGAAAAATCAAAGTCCATGCAGATTCCTAAGTAGCTTCTTGAAGCACAGTGTCCTAAACAAAAGTCAAAGTTGGCATCCAAAATTGCTATCCCTTCATCTAAATGCCTTCCACCTTCCAAATCCATTTTGGATCCTTATGTCCCAAAATCCATATCCATTCCACTGTCAAATCCAAAATCTCCTTGTCCTCCATCATTTCATCACCCCTCAAGGTGTGTGCCAATGTTTTTATTTCCCACATTTTCATCCACTCAAAAGAAAGTCTTCTTACATTTCCTCCATTATCCAACACCTATTTTCCAGCCTTCATCTATCATATCCAATCCTTTTCCTAAATCCTTATCCTATTTCAACCAATCATCCCTTTTTGCATTACCTTACCAACATATTTGAGCATACTATCATAGTTGTGGCTCATTATTACATGTCCTTTAAGAGAGCCATTCAAAGAAAAAGGCACTTGATTCCTTTTTCCTTGTCCTATTATGCATTCATTATCATTCAAAAAAAGTCAAAAAAAAATCTTATCTTATCTTATCTTGATTCCTTTAATCCATATCCCTTATCTTATCATGATTCATTTGGTTCATATTATCTACCGTATCACATCCCTTTGGTCCATATCACTAATTTTATCGCAATCTTCAATCCATAAATATTACCCTTGTCCATTCTTGATATTTCTTGTCCTATCCATATCTTAGCATTGTCCTATCAAAATCCCTCTCTTAATCTTGATATAAAATAAGGATGTAAAATGTAAAAATATGTTTTCAAATAAACCTCTAGACATGTTCATTCCTATGCATTGCATGTCATCTAGTGCAAAAAGTATCATTACCCTATCTTGTCATGTCCAATCCCTAATCTTGGTAAAAATATATTATCTCGTTATGTGGATAGTTCTTGACATCCAATCGGCTTCAAGAAATACTAAAACAACTTTGTCCTTCATCCATCTACCAACTCATACATCAATCCATAATGTCCCTACCTTGCTAGACACTTGGGGAAATTCAATAAATCTTGCTCAATCAAATATAAATGTCTTCAAATAATTCAAAAACATTTAATAATGTCTTGAAAATTTTCAAAAATATCAAATAATATCCTTAAAATTTTATTTTTTAAAAATACCATCCACAAAAAATCCTTAAAATCAAAAGGATGTTGATAAAACTTCTAAAAATCATAATACGTCATGAAAAATCCCTAAAAATCAAAAAAAGTTCGGAAAGATCCTTAAATTGATGAAAAGTCATGAAAAAATCCTCAAAATAATACAAAGTCATGAAGAAAATCATAAAAGTCATTAAAAAAATCTTAAAAGGTCGTGAAAAACCTCTAAAAATAATTTTAAGTCTGGAAAAAATCCAAAAAATTGTAAAATGTCCTAAAAAAAGAAAAATAAAAAATATTCAAAAAAACCTACAATTCAAAAAATTAGAGAATCCTCAAAACATTTAGCAATAAACATGTACATAATCTTTTCGTTAATAAATTATTCCTCTTGTGAAAGACAGATCAAAGAAGGCACAATTTGAAGACTTGTAAAAAATTGTGCTTAACAAAATCATGCATTAACAAACAAGCTATCCAATCAAGTTAGCAATCAATCAGATGAAACTTGTTCAATCAATCAATCAATATCTTATCCTTTTATCAGCTTGGTATTTTTATTTTATAAGGTGTGGTATACTTGAAACCAGATGGTATCTATCTTAGACGGGATACTTCATTCCTTAAATGAGACATCGTCATCATCATTATCATCATCAAACAAACTCTCAACTTTGACAACAAGATCAAAACTAGGGTTGTTGACTTTCTTGGTTCAATGAGTCTTATCTTATATTATTTATCTTTGGTCATGTTCCTATGCTACTCAAGGATATCACTGAGTGATCAAAGTGGCCAAGATGGTTCATGGTCATTTATTTTTGTGTTTGTCTTCTTTTTGTGTGGTCTTTTTAATGACATTTTGGGGCAGGTGTGTCCAATGCTTCAGGATGGATGGAAACATTCCTTGTTTGCAATGTTTTCATTTTTATGCAAAGGGATTGCATTATCGTCATGCCTTTCTATGTCATGGTGTGATGCTTCCTTTCACCATATTAAATAAAGCTCTATTAATAAATGTGCACTTATGAAAGAAAGTTCATTATTAACTCTTTTTGGTCTAATTTATGCTTTCTACTAACTTTTCTTCTGTCAATCCCAACAATCAATTTTTGAAAAATTGTCATCATGTCAAATCTCTATCTAATTTTTCTAGAGGTATCTTGTTGGAACCCTAATTTTTGGCAAAATTTAGTGTTCCCTAAATGTGAAAAATAATGAAACCCTAAAAGTACCATTATGAATACTCAACCTGATTTGTGAATTTACCTTGAAATAATATTTTCCTCTTATAAATAACTATGTGCACCAATCTCCAGCCCCTAGAAGTCAAAATTGATACATTTGTCAAGTGTCAAGATTTAGGGCTCCATAACAACTTTGCAGTTTGCACATTGAGAATTCTTCAAATAGCCACTTTCCAAGTTAAATATCTTGGCACCCATGCGTTTTATGCCAAAACAACTATTCCTCCAAATTTTCCTTACCATAATGTAACTTTATGAAACCAAACTCTACAACCTTTTCCAATATCCTCTTCGCTCATGCTCGAAATGGGAACACGAGGACAATGTACATGTGTCTACCAATGTGCAAAGGGTTCGGGTATTTATCTATTGCTATAATTGCAGTTGTTCCATTACATAGGAAAGCAAGATACAAAGCATATACAAGAATGTGAGATCATCTAGCATGTGTGAATTCATGAAACCCAATGACCGCAACTAGTGAAGATAGAAATTTCAACCATGAGTGGTATTGTAGTCATCCATTGAACATTACTACTAGTGATGAATTTTGTCAAGTACTAGAGTTGGAAGTGCTATTATACATATATATAAATGTGGAAGCATAGACACGCTATGTGAACAATTTTGACAATTAGCCTCAAAGAAACATGGTCTCTAAGACTGTGACAATTGCAGGACTAAGGAAAAGCTTACAAATGTTTAAAGAATATGCCGCTCATATCCTTTCCTCCTATGCACAAATGAAAGTTAGGTATCACCATCTATCAATCCAAAATCAGAGAGCATCAATGAGGGACATAAATTTGAAACTTACTCACTTTGATGCTAAATGAAACAACCTAAAAAATAGGCTTGCACCATAATAATGTGGATTGTGTCATAGTGAAGGGACATCCATTAGAGCATAATAAAAATTTATTTTTTGTTGTTGTTATACGTATACAAATTTAAAGGCGTGGACAAGGCATACGAAGCATTTTCAACATGCCTCTCATGAAATACCACAATTGTATGACATGTAAAATGTATTTATTGAAAATGATTTTATATAGACACAATTGGCAGATAGAAATTCATATGCTACTATTGTTTTTGCTTGCACCAAACTGAGAGCTTTAGGATTGTACATCCATCAAGGCACAAAGGAATTTTAAAATTTGTTGAATAAACATAAATATGGAAACATAGAATTGATGCATATGCCTCGTGGATGTCATGACTGCAGGTTATATAAAGTTGATGTAGATGTGATTTGCAAGCGTGAAGCCAAATCATTTCCTAGCATGCAATCTATCCTTGATGGAGTGGAAGTTATTAAATTATGAGCTACGCTGGAATACACTCTAACATTTTTATGTTGAATCATAGAGGAGTGAATACTATGACATTTCATGGAATGCATTGATCATGAAGACAATATCTAGAATGGTTTGATAAACCATTAAGAAAAGGTTATGGACGCATATCAAAGCATACTGATAAATATTTTTTTTTAGGTATTGTAGTTTGTAACATTCTATAAATTTTTGGGAGATAGTCAAACCCCACGACTTGCTTTACAAAACTCCTCACATGGATGTCATCTAATGTGATGTAATGGTTTCATGTTTCACACATAAATCATTTTTTTATAAAAGGTTTTAGAAAACTTCAAGAAATGTAGATTATAGGTGCAATCAGAAAAAAAAAAAAAAAAAGGTCATGTGTATATAATATTTAGGGTTTCCCTTAATTGCTATTATTTGACCAATCATAGTATGGGGCTCATTTTTCTGAATTGCTATTATTTGACCTATCATATATGATCTACTTGCTTGTTTCTCCATCGAAGAAATATGTGATTGACTTTGTTTCTCAATAGAGGAAAGGTTGATCAGATTTCATTTTAAATCAACTTACTATTTAATTTTAGCTTCTATTTTATGCAAGTAGGAGATAGGAGTAGTGTTAGAGTAAATAATTAATTTAATTACTTTGATTAAATTAACTTTGCTACCTCTTAAGATTTCACTTTATGCACTTGCATTAATCATTTAATAATTAAATCTAATTATTAAATGCCTATTTACCTATTAGGGTTTCCCCTTAGGTTTTTCGATCTCTGTCTATAAGGATTGATCCATTGTATTTTTATTCACTCTTTTGGCTGATAATAATAAACTTTGATATTGTCAGAGAAAAACCCTTGTTTGTTTCCTACAAAATTCTTCCTTGAGATATGTTTTTGCATGCAGATTTCTTGGGCTTAATAGATTTATTTTTCATCAAATCTTACATGGTATTAGAACTGGATCTATTGTAGCTTGTTCATGTTTGAAGAGAAAAAGGAGCAAGGGTTTGACATAAGAAATTTGGGATTTTTCAGCTAGTTTGAGAGGTTTTGGTTGTAGTTTTCAGATCTGGTATTCTTTGCAGGACGTTATTTTTTGGGTGTACTTCCCGGTGTCATTTACAGTGGTGTCATTTACCAAACTGCACCTTAATATTCCTCTGACTGTCATGCATGGGCCGAGTCTGCATTGGCATATCTGAAAAGGCAGAACTTCAAATCCCCACGGGCATCGTACTTTGACTTGCAAGCTTTTTTACCTGTGATTGCTATCCAGATCTATGGATATTTTCATCAGAAAAATTCAAAGGTAACATGATACTCATTTGAAGCTTTTTTTCTCTCTCATTATAAGCAATCCTTTCTAGCTTCAAGGGTTCGGTTTATTGAATTGTGGGGGGTGTTTTATTTCTTGTTTTCTGTAATTTACTTCAGTAAACTTAAAATTATATCAAAACAAAACCCCTTCTAAAAATATGGCCAAGACCTCTTCTTGTCTAGAACTTCTAACCCTTCATAACTATCACACATGGAATCCCTGATGACACGGCTTCTCCGATCAAAAGGGTTGTGGTCTTGTTTAGACGCAGTGTAGCCAGTTTTACAGAGGCCTTTCAAGATCATGCAGCATAGGAACAAGATGGATGAGGCAATGGGTTTGATTGCTTTACATGTGTCAAATAGTCTACAGTTCCATCTTGATGGGTGCAATACCCCTCTAGCTATGTGGACCAAGCTTAACACCTTGTTTGGTATAGTGAATGAGTTCATGGTACTTCTGATTGAGGTAGAGCTTACCTATCTTGTACCATATCATTTTCCATCCATTGAGGACTTCTTGATGAAGTTCAAGCAGTAGAGGTCTTTATTACAGGGATGTGGAAAGACTAAGAGTGACACAGAGTGTATCTACCGAATTCTGTCAAATCTTCGGGGAAACTTTCAAATTTTCTCCTCCACCTTCCACTCTACCATGGATGCATTGGGTCATAGATTCCAGATGCCCAGTTTTGAGGTGTTATGTGATCGGTTGACTAGAGAGTAGGCCAAGCTCACATCGTTGGATTCTTTATCTGGAGCTAAGAACCAAGCTTTGGTTGCTCAGACTTCTAAGGAGACACAAAAGCAGAAGCCCAAAATAGATTAAGTTGGCAGTGAGCATTCCTCCAAGCCACCTCAAAAAATAAAGTCTAATAAATTCACTCCTAAGGGTAAATCTTCTAAGTCTGGTGAGTCTTCCTCCAAGACTAAGAAGTTTACAAGTGAACCTTGCAATTTTTGTGTCAAGGAAGGGCGTTTAGTTTCTAGGTGTTGGAAACGTCTCGAGGCTCTAGAGGAAGCCTTGGAACAGCATAGTATTACTTCTCCACAACCTTCACCTACTCCCACAGGGAAAGGCCATGCTATTTTTGCATGAGCATTATCTTCCATTGCTACATGGATCATTGATTCAGGTGCTTTGCACCATATGACACACACACACACCTAGTTTGGTTACCTCACTTGCTCACAGTTCTACTACACATATTGCAGTTGGTGACTTAACACAAATTTCAGTTACAGGTTCTGATATAGTTTTATTGGATGGTGGCTCTCTACAGGATGTTCTTTTGGTTCCTTCCATTTCTATGAACCTCCTGTCTGTCTATCAAATTTTCCATTCTGGTTCTGGTAAGACAGTTTAGTTCTCACCACATGATATATTTATTTGAAACCTCCATGATCCTGATTTGGTTGTAGTTTTCAGATCTGGTATTCTTTGTAGGACATTATTTTTTGGGTGTACTTCCCGGTGTCGTTTACAGTGGTGTCATTTACCAAACTGCACCTTAATATTCCTCTGACTATCATGCATGGGCCGACGTCTGCATTGGTATATCTGAAAAGGCAGAACTTCAAACCCCCGTGGGCATCATACTTTGACTTGCAAGCTTTTTTACCTGTGATTGCTATCCAGATCTATGGATATTTTCATCAGAAAAATTCAAAGGTAACATGATACTCATTTGAAGCTTTTTTTCTCTCTCATTATAAGCAATCCTTTCTAGCTTCAAGGGTTCGGTTTATTGAATTGTGGGGGTGTTTTATTTCTTATTTTTTGTAATTTACTTCAATAAACTTAAAATTATATCAAAACAAAACCCCTTCTAAAAATATGGCCAAGACCTCTTCTTGTCTAGAACTTCTAACCCTTCATAACTATCACACATGGAATCCCTGATGACACGGCTTCTCCGATCAAAAGGGTTGTGGTCTTGTTTAGACGCAGTGTAGCCAGTTTTACAGAGGCCTTTCAAGATCATGCAGCATAGGAACAAGATGGATGAGGCAATGGGTTTGATTGCTTTACATGTGTCAAATAGTCTACAGTTCCATCTTGATGGGTGCAATACCCCTCTAGCTATGTGGACCAAGCTTAACACCTTGTTTGGTACAGTGAATGAGTTCAGGGTACTTCTGATTGAGGTAGAGCTTACCTATCTTGTACCATATCATTTTCCATCCATTGAGGACTTCTTGATGAAGTTTGAGTAGCAGAGGTCTTTATTACAGGGATGTGGAAAGACTAAGAGTGACACAGAGTGTATCTACCAG
The DNA here is from genome assembly GCA_027943335.1 of Chamaecyparis obtusa. Classification (NCBI taxonomy): domain Eukaryota; kingdom Viridiplantae; phylum Streptophyta; class Pinopsida; order Cupressales; family Cupressaceae; genus Chamaecyparis; species Chamaecyparis obtusa. The sequence continues at coordinate 476,419 of BSBK01004834.1, forward strand.
ATTCTGTCAAATCTTCGGGGAAACTTTCAGATTTTCTCCTCCACCTTCCACTCTACCATGGATGCATTGGGTCATAGATTCCAGATGCCCACTTTTGAGGTGTTATGTGATCAGTTGACTAGAGAGTAGGCCAAGCTCACATAGTTGGATTCTTTATCTGGAGCTAAGAACCAAGCTTTGGTTGCTCAGACTTCTAAGGAGACACAAAAGCAGAAGCCCAAAACAGATTAAGTTGGCAATGAGCATTCCTCCAAGCCACCTCAAAAAATAAAGTCTAATAAATTCACTCCTAAGGGTAAATCTTCTAAGTCTAGTGAGTCTTCCTCCAAGACTAAGAAGTTTACAGCTGAACCTTGCAATTTTTGTGTCAAGGAAGGGCGTTTAGTTTCTAGGTGTTGGAAACGTCTTGAGGCTCTAGAGGAAGCCTTGGAATAGCATAGTATTACTTCTCCACAACCTTAACCTACTCCCATAGGGAAAGGCCATGCTATTTTTGCATGAGCATTATCTTCCACTGCTACATGGATCATTGATTCAGGTGCTTTGCACCATATGACACACACACACCTAGTTTGGTTACCTCACTTGCTCACAGCTCTACTACACATATTGCAGTTGGTGACTTAACACAAATTTCAGTTACAGGTTCTGGTAAATTTTTATTGGATGGTGGCTCTCTACAAGATGTTTTTTTGGTTCCTTCCATTTCTACGAACCTCTTGTCTGTCTATCAAATTTTCCATTCTGGTTCTGGTAAGACAGTTTAGTTCTCACCACATGATATAGTTATTTGAAACCTCCATGATCCTGATTTGGTTGTTGCTACTAGGAGTGTTGATTCAGAGTCTCACTTATATAGGTTTGATGGCTTTGCGAGCTCTAATTATAAAGGTGTTTCTCTTGTTGCTCATGCACAGACAGTGAGCAAGCTTTGGCATGAGTGTTTTGGCCATGGTCAACTACAGATATCTACAACAGATGAGTACACAGGAGTTAGTGATTGGGCTTCCTCAGATCTCTTGCACTGATGGTGTTTGTCAAGGTTGTGCACTTGGAAAACATCATAGAGATCCTTTTCTGACAGGTAGATCCTCACATTCTAAGGCACCATTGGAGTTGATACATAGTGATCTCATGTCATTTCCCACTCCTTTTTCTAGTGCTTTTTATGTGCTCACCTTTATTGATGACTTCTCAAGACGCACATGGGTGTACTTCTTGAAGTACAAGTTTGATGTCTTTGATTCATTTCAAGTCTTTAATACATTTGTGGAGAAGTAGTCTGGTCTTTCTATCAGGTGGATACACGCTGACAATGGGGGGGAATATGTGAATTAACATTTTCATGATTTTTGCATTGAGTAGGGTATATTGCATCAGCTGAAAGTTCCCCATACCCCTCAGTAGAATGGTGTTGCTAAGAGAAAGAACAAAACATTGCGGGAGATGGAAAATTGGATGATACAGTCTCGAGATATGCAACCTTCCTTTTGGGAAGAGGCAGTGAATTGTGCCAACTACATTCAGAATCAGATGGCTCATAAGGCATTATGACATTGGACTCCTGAGGAGGCTTGGTCCCATGTCAAGCCTGATGTTTCTACATTTTGAGTGTTTGGTAGTGAGGCTTGGGCATTTATTCCAGATGCTCAGAGGAAAGCCATAGAGAGGAAGAGTTGACCACTGATATTTGTTGGCTACTATGAGGATATGAAGGCGTACATGTTGTTTGATCCTAATTCCAAAGAGGTCTTGTTTCAATGAGATGTCCAATTTGATGAGCACTATCCTCATATGGAGCCTCCATCACCAGCTTCTCCCTTATTTTCTAGTACTTCCTCTTCTCCTCTTCAGGATTCTATATCCTCTGAGGATGATTTAGATGATGATCCACCTTCCCCTCCTTCACCAGATATTCGGTGAGTGCCCAAGTGGGCTCGAGATACTGTTAGTATTGTTGGTTCTTTGGTAGGAGATCCTTCAGATACCCCTCGTACTTGTGCTTAGTGATCTGGTACTGGTATTTTGAGTCATGTTATTTTAGATGATCCTCAAAAGTTTACAGAGATGACAGGACATCCTGAGTGGGCTAGGGATATGAATGAGGAGTACTCTTCTTTGATGAAGAATCACACTTGGGATCTTTGTACTCTTCTGAAAGGAAGAAAGCTAGTTTGGTGCAAGTGGGTGTACCGTACCAAGTATGCTACAGATGGTTCTATTGATCGGTATAAGGAACATATTTTTGTGAAGGGCTTTTCACAGGTGGAGGGTATTGATTACTCTGAGACTTTTTCTCATGTTGCTAAGATGAATTCTATTTTCCTGGTACTTTTTCTTGCAGCTTCACAAGGTTGGATAGTGTATCAGATGGATGTGAAGAGTGCATTCTTGCACAGGGATCTACATGAGGAGATCTATATGGAATAGCCTTAGGGTTTTGTGCAGGACTCTTCTCTTGTGTGTAGACTTCGAAGGTCGTTATATGGTCTCAAACAAGCCCCTCGGGCTTGGTATGAGAAGATTGACTCTTTCTTGCTAGCCTCACACTTCACCCACTGTCATTCTGATCCTACAGTGTACATTTAGTGCCATGGGGCTGATCATGTGATACTTGTGTTGTATGTTGATGATCTCATCATCACAGGTAGCTCATCTTCTATGATTCAAAGTGTTCAGAGAGCATTGATGGAGCAGTTTGAGATGATAGATCTTGGACTTTTGTACTACTTTTTGGGCCTATAGGTTATTCAGTCTTCAGATGGTATTTACATACACCAGCAAAAGTATGCTCTTGACATGCTTCAGAGATTCAACATGCTTGATTGCAAGCTTTCTCCCACACCTTTTCAGTCAGGTGTTCTTTTGTCTACCACTTGCTCTACTCCTTTAGTGGACTCCACCTTATACAGACAACTTGTGGGTAGTTTGTTGTACCTGACATGTACTCATCTTGACATTTCCTTTGTGGTTGGCATTGTCTCTCAATTCTCCCATGATTCTCATGAGAGTCATTAGCAAGCTTCCAAATGTATTTTGAGGTACACTCGGGGCACTACTTCATATGGAATTCACTATACATCAGGAGATCCTCACATTGTTGGTTTCAGAGATGTCAATTGGGGTGGTGATATAGATGGTCAAAAGTCTACTTTTGGCTTTGTTTTTTGTCTTGGTTCTTGTCCTAACACATGGTCTTGCAAGAAGTAGTCTTTTGTTGCATTATCATCTACAGAGGTAGAGTATCGAGCAGTTGTGATAGCTAGTCAGGAGGTTTTATGGCTTTGACAATTGATGACAGAGTTTGGGTTTCCTCTTGGTAGTCCCACTCTTCTTTGGTGTGACAATCAGAGTGCCATTCATATTTCCCGCAACCTAGTTGAGCATCAGCGGACCAAGCACATTGAGATCCATATGCATTTCATTAGGAAACTGATTCAGGATGGTTGTCTCAGCTTGGAGTATGTTCCCACTTTAGAGAAGGTTGCTAACATCTTCACTAAGCCTTTTTCATCCCCACGGTATCTTCAACTACATTCTATGCTTGGGGTGAAGGAATTTGTCCTTGGGGGGTCTCATTGAGGCCTACCTTCCTTTCTTTTTTTTCGCTTTCTGCATCTTTCTATATCTTTTTGGAGGAGGGTTTTTCCCATGTGGTTTTCCTTGTTTCTCTGTTTCATAGAGATTTGGTTGTGATTGGGTATCTCATCAGGCCATGTTGTCGAGACCCAAATTTTCATTTAGCATTGTAGTTCCTTTGCTTCTTTCTTGCATTGTTTATAGCTGCATTGTTTCTCATCTTAAGGGGGGGTGTTAGACTAAAGAATTAATTTAATTACTTTGATTAAATTAACTTTGCTACCTCTTAAGATTTCACTTTATGCACTTCCATTAGTCATTTAATAATTAAATCTAATTATTAAATGCCTATTTACCTTTTAGGTTTTCCCATTAGGTTTTTCGATCTCCTTCTATAAGGATTGATCCATTGTATATTTTTATTCATTCTTTTGGCTAATAATAATAAACTTTCATATTGTCAAAGAAAAACCCTTGTTTGTTTCCTAAAAATTTCTTCCTCGAGACAAGTTTTTGCATGCAGATTTCTTGGGCTTAATAGATTTGTTTTTCATCAAATCTTACAAGTAGGGTTAGAAGTTATTTTGTTCTATTTTAGACCATTCAGGCTATTTTGAGATAGAAGAAGTGGAGGTTAGAAATAAGTATTTATAATATTCAATCTACTTAATCATTATAAGGTGCACCCGACTTGGTCTAGTAGAGCTAGAACTGCAGGTGAATTTGATCATTTTGATCAATCTCATTCATTGGCATATTCTTAGGGTTTGCAAAACCTATGATTTTGGGAACCAACACATCCTACCTCCATTCTATCACTTTGTTGGGGCATGATCTTTTATTCTTTGAAACAACGCTAAGAAATGTAGTCTCAAAGAGGGGCAAAATGTAGACACTAAAAAATAGTCAATGTCTATGGCCCTAATTAATTACTAATATTCATCCTAATTTGCATCATATTCGATTCGCTTTGCCCTTTTGACCGTGTCCAATCATATCATTTTCATCATAGATCATTTAAATCTCATCAATTAATCAAATCCATCCTTCTAGGGGTAAATAACCAATAATTTATCCCTTATCCTAAGGTCTCATGTCTTGGTAAATAAATTATATTTATTTACCACTCTTTTTCCCTTTTTTCCACAATTAATTAAATTTATTTAATTAATTGGCTAATTTCCTAAAATGTGAGGGAATTAATAATTTTTAATTGTTAATTTTCCTCTCATTTCTAACTCATATCATAGTTCCTAAATTTTCTCTCAATCCCACTTTTCCCTCATGGCATTGCCCTTAATTTTCTCATATGAGATTCCCACTAATTTCTCCCATTTTTTCTCTCACTAATTTCTCTTCCCCAAATCACTCTTCAATTTGGCATAAATTGTCATTTTCCAAATGCAACTTATAATTTATCATTTTCCAAATTCATTCCTTATCTTGTCATAATTTGTCATAATATGCCATTTTCCAAAATCATTAATCACTTTGTCATAACTTGTCATAATTGTGTCATTTTCCAAATGCTCAATTTCAATTTGTCATAAGTTTTCTAATTTTCAAAGTGTTAAAGGCAATACTAACCGATGATTGGATTTCGATCTTGTCGATCGATTTAGAGTTCCAAAACTCTATAAATGGGACTCATTTTCTCTCATTTCTAGAACCACAATCTTTCAAATCTTCTCATAATTATCATATTTTTACTTTCATGGTTAAGTGCAAATTGTCATGGGAGCTACATCACATCATTTTGAGAAGCATGAGAGGACATTGAATTCCAGTTGAGGGAGTGTTTATTTATGTTTTTATGCATTCCATCTCAATTTTTTAAATGTTGGGTTAGGATTTTATTTTGTATACATTTAGGGTTTTGTGGTTAACTTAGCATGTAATGTTTCATATTTCCTCATTTTCCTACCCTAAATCCATTAAGCAATATGGGTTCCTAAATCCATTTTAAAATCAATGTGATCTAAGGACCCACAAAAGAATGAAAAATCAAAATCCATGTGGATTCCGAAGTGTCTCCTTGATGCACAATGTTCCAAAGAAAAATCCAAGTTGGCATCCAAAATTACTATCCCTTCGTCTAAACGTTGCCCACCTTCTAAATCCATTTGGGTCCTTATGTCCCAAAATCCATATCCATTCCTTCGTCAAATCTAAAAGCTCATTTTTCTCCATCACTCTATCGCCCAAGGTGTGTGCCAATCTTGTTCTTTCCTACATTCCCATCCACTCGAAAGAAAGTCTTCTTGCACTCCATCCATTATCCAACACCTATTTTCCATTCTTTCATCTAGCCTATCCAATCCTTTCCCTAAATCCTTATCCCACTTCATCCAATTAGCCCTGATATCTCTCTTTGTCATTACCTTATCGACATCTTTGAGCATACCATCAATACCTATGGTCTAATAGTGCATATCTTTCAAGAACACCATCCAAAGAGCAAGGTGCTTGAGTCCTTCCATTTCATATCATGCATCATTTATCTTCTTAACATATCAAAAAGTCTAAAAGTCAAAAAAATATTTAAAAAGTATTAAAAAAGTCAAAAAAGTCAATAGTCAAAAAGAAAAAAAGCACAACAAAATCATTGCCTTGATGAAAACCTGGCAAATAGGCACTTGGTAATACAAAAGAAGAGAGAAAAGAGAAATAATTTTGTCCAATAGTGAAAACCTAGCAAACGGATGCTTTGGGAGAGTACCATGATGAAAACCTAGCAAACAGGCATCATGCATAATTTATGAACTTATTACATTCCATACTTGGGGGTAGATTTCATCCATGTTTTCCTACCCATTATCCTCCATTATTTATATCATTTCCTCCATTATCCTATGTCCATCATATCCCTTATCCTATCGACATCCATATTCCCTTTTTCCCAACTTTGATCTTGACAAGGCTAGGGATCTCCCTAGAAGCATCACATGTCCTATCTACATTATGTTGTTCACATCCCTTGGTCCATGTCTCCTTTCTCATCACATCCCTTTGAAAGGAAACTAAGTGAGCGAAAAATAGTTCCCTACCCTAAACTCCGATGGAGAGGACTGTGCAAATTCAGATTTAACCCTTATCAATTACAGAATGTTAATACAATTAACTTAGATGTTGCTGCAATAACATGAATACATGAAAAAGAGAATGACACAATGATATACCCTAGGGAAAACCTTTCAGTAAAAACCCCAGCACTCCAAAACCTGCACAATGTATTAATCAAAACTGTTACAGTTTACAATACACTTGCAATGCAAGTTCTTTCAGGAGATCATAAACACTTGAAGACAAATCCGGCAACATAAAACATTCCAACAATACACTCGCTTCTCATCAGAATTTGCAACCCTTAAAATTCTTATATCATGCGCTTCCCTTTTTAGGGTAACTTCCGAAGAACAGTCGTATTAGGGTTTTACCATTCTCTGAGAAAATAGGAACCCACAGTTGCAAAAGAGTGTACAGTACTCAACTTTATTAGTTGCCACATGTCTTGCATGTCTTCACCCATCATCGAATCTTTCACAATTAGCTCTTACAAATATTAATGACCGTTATAGGAATCCATCATAACCGTTTCAGTCATGATCACCTTACACATTGTCCAAAGTGCCGACATTTAGCAAATAATAAATGTAAGGAAATATACAAGGTTGAGACACCTTATTCCTAACACCCTTAGGTTCATATTGTCTATCTTATAGAAACCTTAAATCTATATCCCTTCTCCTTGTCCATTCTTGATCTTTCTTATCCTACCCATATCTTATCACTTTCATATCTAAAGCTCTTTCTTGATCTTGATATAAAATAAGGATTGAAATGCAAAACATGTTTTCAAGAAAACCTCCTAACATATCCATTCTTATGCATCACAAGTCATCTAGTGCAAAAAGTATCATTACCCTATCTTGTCATGTTCAATCCCTAAGCTTGGAAAAACATATTATCACCTTGCTAGGATAGTCCTTGGAAACCCAAACAACTACAATGCCATAATAAGAGACCTATGTCCTTTATCTATCTACCAACCCATTCATCCATTCATAATCTTCCTGACTTGCTAGACATTGGGGGCAATTCAATGCATCTTGCTCAAGTAAATATTAATGTCCTAAAAGTATCCATAAAAATCATATAATGTCCTGAAAAATTACTAACATTCAAATACGATGCTGAAAAAAATCTAAAAATTGAAAATGATAATAAAAAAATCATAAAAATCATAAAAAGTTTGAAAAAAATCCTAAAAATTGTAAAACATCCTAAAGAAAGCACAAAAAAATCAAATATTTCAAAATTTGAAAAATAAAATAAAAAATCAAAATCAAAATAACAATCAGGCATTTCCATTTCATCAATAAATTGTCTCTTACAACAAGACAGACATTTGAGAAAACATAATTTGAAGATTTATCAAACATTGTGCTTAACCAAATCACACATCAACAAACAATCAATCAAATCAAACTTTTGTAATCAATCAACATCAATTTGTCCTTTTATCAACCTATCATCATTTGTCTTATACAAGGTGTAGTATATTCGAAACTAGACAGTATCTGTCTTAGGTGGGGTACTTCATTTCTGAAACCAAACATCATCATTATCATCATCAAACAAACTATCAATTTTGGCAACAAGATCAGAATGGTTGTTGACTGCTTGGCTTAGTGAGTCTTATCTTTTATTCATTTTTCATTGGTCATGTTCCTATGTTAGTCTATTAATAATATGGGCAATGATACACATAGAAGCTGCAAATAAATTAATCGCAATCAATTACGTGCTTCATTGTTTTCATTCAAGACAATATTAAATCTATATAAGATTTACTACTCCTATTTTATAGAGAACAACCTCCCTATTTAGTTGTGATTGTTACTCATGTAACAATACACAACTCACACCATATGAGTTGTTAAAACAACTCAAACCATAATATATATCATTGTTTTTTATTATGGAAAACAAGTTTTGAAGGGGCCTGAAACCCTTTACATGAATAATCAAAAGATAGACATTGAAAGCTCACAAAATGGAATGGGGCTAAACCAAAGCTAGGGTGAAAACAAGAGTCACCCACAACCCAAAACAAACAAAACTCAAGCAGAGTGTTGAGCTAAACCCAACCAAAGAAAGCCCAGAATTAGGATTTTCCTTTGGCACCCTTCTGATGGGACCGAAGGGACATTTCAAAAGATGGAGACAAACGCTTGGATTGTTTTCCTTTAACCTTGGACCAACCATCTTAGACCAAAGCAGTGGCATTCTTCCAATCCAACAAGTCCAATATAACAGATGCAGACCCCCCAGAGGGAGTAACACTCGAACATAAAGTAGCTCTGTGAGAGCAAGAGCCAGAGAGAGGGACAGTTCCAACATAAGAACCAGCAGGGGCAGAACCAGCAGCAATCCCTGCAAGAGAGCCAGAAAGAGGCCTGGTACCAACAGAAAGGGGGGCCTCCCTAGATGAAATAGAAGGAATCCCTACACAAGTCGGCAAAGAAGGAATACCAAAAGCCACAACGGCTCTAGAAGAAGGAATGGGACTAGGAACAGGGACCTGTCCAACCACCTGCGAAAAGCTCCAAGGTGAGGACTTCTCCACCGTATAGTGCTGAGAAGAGACATCCTGAGAAGAAACGCCCTGCCACCACGAGGTAGTCTTGCTAGATTTTTGAAGATCACAAAGACCAGAAATGTGACCTATCTTGAAGCATCTTCGACATCTAAAGGGGAGGCCTTCAAAATCCAAATGTTGGATCTGGCTTCTACTCATAGGGGTTGAGAGTTTGATCATTTCATGTAGTCCCTTAGAAGTATCCAAATCCACCAGAATGCAGGCATAAGTGGAATGAAGAAAATCCGACAATTTCTCATCAACCAAAAAAAATCCCCTAGAGCAACCCCCACAATTTTGAGAAGAGAATCAACCCAAAGATGTAGGGGGAGATTAGGGAGCCTAACCCAGATGGGCATCTTATTAAAGGATTCAAAAGATGGGGAGAATTCAGGATGCTAGGGTTTCATTATCAGCATGAAACGACCATCCCAGCTGAAATAATTTTCACACAAAATCATTTTCCTGTCCATCACATTTTCAAATTTAGCTTCAAAGAAACCCTTAGCCATGGGGAATATATGAACTGTACTAGTGATAAGATGCTTCCAATGCATGGAGATCCATGAATGCAAGTCAAGCAAGCATGGACAGTGACCCTTGAATCTATAGATCAAGCCATGCGAAGAGAAATCAGAGCCGTCATCATCAATCTCTAATATTGTCTCCTTCGCCAGCTCCACAATGATATTTTTAGAAATAGGGAAAGCATTGTGAATGGCAGTCTTCCTCGAAGTTGGTAAGAGGGTTGCAACCAAAGGACCCTATCCCAAGGCTTCCACAGAAGGCCCAGCTAACGGGATCCCCACTCCAAACCTAGGGACGACCGGAGTAGAGACAGAGGCATCAGGAGGAACCTTCTCGACCACAGTAACAACAGTAGCTGAAGTAGGAGGAATGAGGGCTACAATATCTGGAGCAGAGGCCACTACTCATGTAGGAAACTATGAGGTCCCAAATGCATCAACAATGAAAAAGGGGGAGTGGACTGCAGGAGCGGAACCAACAACAGCAACGGTTGAGGCGACAATGGGATCCCTAGGGCCGGCTGCTGAAGCGGCGACGGCGGGAGCAGCGAGAGCCATTTTTTTAACTTAAAATAGCTACATAATATATATCATTATTAACATAACAATAATATTACATTATACTAACATTTATATAATTATAATTATTATTTACCCAAGTTCATAGAGCACTAACTTAGATTTCCTAACATCCCCCCCTTAGTGTGAACATGGTAGAATAATATTACATACTTATCTGCGGTATGCTCAACCCTGTGGCATGCCCACTCTTGTGGCTCATGATCTTGTTTCAAAGAAAAAGGAAACTCCCATAAACATTTCATGGTTTTCACACAGGCTTACCACAAACCTGGACATGAATAGGAACTCGCTCATCTGTTCACCTCATGTGGTTTTTTGGATCCTCCCACAAAACCTTTCAAGATCCATGAAATGACTTTTTGTAGTGCTTTTTTTCAGCACAATGCATGTACATCAAGGAAGTTATATAGAAAATAACATACATATCACAAACTAGGAATGGAACATGGTGCATTATTCCCCCCCCCCCCCCCCACACACAATGTAAAATCTCCACTTATTCACACCACTCTCAACACTGGAAAATAAAAGATATCATGTTGCATAAAAGGAAATAAAATGTCACTGAAGCTGATGAGTGACCCCGCCGTTGGTGATTGATGAGAGGACATTGATTGTCCTCCAACCTTTTGTGCCTCCATCCTCCAAACTTGAATTATTTAAAGAACATATTCCTTATCACTAGGACATAACAACTCTTCATTGCTAGCATATTATTTCCAATCCATTTCTTCAGCCAAGGAAGAATGATGATCTATTTTATTATCTAGTAAATCATGTGCCCTCTTCTTGCAATTTAAAATTACATGTTCTATTTCATTATAATAGAAATATTTGATTTTTCCTTTTAAAGGAATATTTTTAGATTTGTAGTTTCCTTTTCTTTCTCTATTTTGTACAAATAAGACCTCTTCAAATTATGAGTCTTAACTATGATGAAGTAGATTATATATTACTCCTTCAAGAATAATGGTTACCTTGCTTAATGTAAACACCATTCCAAACATGCTTTTAGGTAAGCTATTCAGAAGAATGTATTTCGCATCATCATCTTTTACTTTCTCATTAATCCCAGCTAGCTGATTTAGGAGAGAGTGACACTTACTGATGTACCTTTTTGTATCATTTTTTTATTTTCAATCCATACAATATTTGCTTCAATGTTGTCTTGGCACTTTCTGCATTAGATCCAGAGAGCTTGTTCAATGACTCCCAAATCTCTTTTGTCGACTTCACAAAATCTACATGGTGTAAATATGTGTTTAATAAGCTGAGACTGATAGTTTCCAAAGCTTTTTGATTTTTCATATTCCATTTAGAAAGTTCATCTACATTAGTTGGTGTGACTGAGTTTCGCTTGACTACGCCCCAAAGATCCTTTTCTCTCAAGTGTAGCTGCATTTGTATCTACCATGTATGAAAGTCTCTACCATCAAATTTCTCGATGAAAGTTAATTTATCCATGAATACTCTTTTAATCAAAGTTGTCAAGCTCAACCAATAATGCACCTTGACTATAACACTTTTATTGCAAGAACAATTGATTTTAATTAAAAGAAAAACTTATCATTAGAGAGTAAATCTAAAATTACTAATTACTCATTTTAAGACACTATACGAACAATATCAATTAGACACTATAGTTAATAAATTGTAAAAATATTTCTTATCTCCTAAACTATGACACAAAGCATAACATTCTGAAGTCATACCAAAGAGAATCCAAGTCGTTGTGGTTGAGTAGGTGAAGAAGATCTTTAAAATATGAGGTTGTCAAAGATCACTATGAGAAAATTACTTGCAATATACCAAAGTCGATCTACAAATTCAATTTTTTCACAACAAAGAAAATGACATAAAATTTCAATAAAAGTGATCTATATCCATTGTTAATTTTCTAAAATGTGGGGGAATTAATAATTTTTGATTGTTAATTTTCCTCTTATTTCTAACTCATGTCATGGTCCCTAAATTTGTCATTTTCCAAATTCATTCCTTATCTTGTCATAATTTCTCATAATTTGTCATAATATAACATTTTCCCATTAATTAATTTGTCATAATTGTGTCATTTTCCAAATGCACAATTCAATTTTTCATAAATCATGTCATTTTCTAGTATGGATTCTTCAAAGGCGACCCTAACCGTCAATTGAATTTCGATCTTGCCCATCAATTTAATGTTCCAAAACTTTATAAATGGGACTCATTTTCTCTCATTTCTAAGAATCACAATCTTTTGAATCTTCTCGCCATTATCGTCCATTTTGATTTTCTTTCATGTCATACGTGCACTTTGTCAAAATGCAAGCAACATATCAATATTATGAGAAGCAAGAAAATGCATTGAAGTCCAATTGAAGGAGTGTTTGTTTATGTTTTTCATGTTTTATGCACTCTATTTCAAGTGCTTTAATAGTTAGGTTAGGATTTCTTTTTGTATACTTTTGAGGTTTTTGTGGTTAAGCTTTTCATGTAATGTTCTTGATTTCTTGATTTTCCTATCCTACAGAACAATATATTCAATATTTGATTCATGTTCTTGTAATAGAGACTGTTTCTCATCTTTTCTTCCACTGCTTCTTTACTAAGGATATCTAGCACTTTTGTTGGGGTGTCTGGGATCAAACATGATGACATCTCTCCTCTTTGTTTGAGTTTTGGGCACATTGAGGTAAAGCCTCTACTAAAATTTTGTTTCTTCAGGTTGCATGGGCTCTTGGTCTTTTTATCATTTGACATATTTGGTTGGAGAGGAATCAAAGGATTTTCCAAGATATGGGGATGGGTGGTTTACACTTTTGGTGGAAAATTATTCACTCTCTTTGTGAGATTATTATCGCTAAATTTGATTTGATTAGAGGTGTGGATCCTAGAGATGTTTCTATTTGTAATCATCTTAATTTTCCTCTTCAAGGGGGTGCTCTGGTGTATGTTGGTCATGGTAGCAGTAGTAGAGTCAGACATCCTTTGTGAAGGATCAATAGGGAGGGTCGTTGGACACCCCCTCCTCAAGGAGTTTTGAAAATTAACATTGGTGGCTATCTCAAGGGAGTCCTAGACATGCTAGTATTGGTGGAGTTGATAGGGATAGTTCTCGTGATGTTCAATTTATTTTTTCTATTTATAAGGGTTTTCATACAATAATGTCATGGAGGCTCTGACCATTCTGTATGTTGTTGAGCATTGTTGTGCTCTTGGTTGGTGCAGGATTATTTGTGAGTCTAACTCCCAGGTGGTGGTGACTTTGTTAACCAAGCAAGATCTTGGGGAGGTTAGTTGGCATTTAGCTTTGATTATTAGATAAAATCTCCAGTTGTGTAGCTCCTTGGAATATGTTACTTTCACACATATTCCTAGGAAGTGGAATGGTGTTATCGATTGTTTGGATAAATGGACTTTGGATCACGGGAAATATTAGAATATAGTGGATAAGAGGCAATTGCCTAATGATATGTCTCATATGTTAGACTAGTTAGTTGATACTTACAGGGCTCTCTAGTGCTCTCTCTACTAAGCAATCTATTTGATTTGTATTTCTTTTGTGTTTGAATAAATTTTCACCCCTCTTTTATTTCAATCTGAACAATATATTCAAGTACGTGATCCTCTATTATATCATACTGCTAAAGAAGTGAATTGTTTGATTCATCTACTTGAGTTGACTAGATTTTGACCGACTAATGAAAGAATAAGTTTTTTTCTACTCCCAAATTTGAGATATATCTTTAATTTTATTATATATATTTTATAGCATATAGAGGCTTAAGAATGTCTACAATCATTATGTATTAGCATTTAGGCACGCTTAGGTCGCTACTTTATTTCCATCATTAGTCCAATCACTATGCAGTTCTATGAAGACCATTCAAACTACCCACATGTATTGAAATACGCTACCATCAAACGGTAGTTTGCTTTATTCTAAATGTTAAAAAGTATTCTTTGGTTAATCTACTTAACTAATTTTATATGCATGTAGTAAGTTACTATAGAAAATCTCAACATTGAAGTGGATGATACTTAAGTAGAACGTTCTTCCTCTTTCGAGTATTTTTTTCCTTAGAATTTTCTCATTTCTCAAGACTTTCCTATTGCTCAAATATCAATATAGTGTATGACTTGAAATTTTCATTGCATATTATATTACCAATTTCATCTTTAACTCATTGATGTTTGCCATGTTGGCATACTCCATTACCCGTAGTGTGTTTGCTTTGATATTTGTTTGTTTGGTTTGTTATTATTTGTTAGCTAATTTAAGGTATTTGTTGAACCCGTTAACACACATTTATTCATTTAGGGCCCATTTGGTAGCGGGAATTAGGAAATGTTGCATTTGATCAAATGTTGGAAATGATCAAATCATGGATTTGATAATCTAGTTTTTCATTTCCGGATTATAGATTGGACCGTTTGGTTGACCTGGAATATGAGCAAGAAGATGTATATCCTCCGTTTGGTTCCACTTTTTAAAACTAGAATTGGAATTTGACTATGATTTTTATTTTATTTTTTGAACTATTTTAATATTTTTTTATATTATATTTTATTTTTATTAGTTCATTTTATGATTTATTTTGTTATTTTATTTAATTTTATAGAGAAAACCATATATATATATATATATATATATATATATATATATATATATATATATAATTAAATTTTATATAGAAAATCATTAAAAAAATTCAAATTTTTTTTAATAAGGTTAATATTTAATTTTGTTTAATTTTATATTCAAAATCATAACTGAGTCATAAACAACAAAAAAGTTCATGAGTTTATCCAAATATGTCCATCATATCTACTTTAAATTATAAAAAACTTCATGTATCTACAATAGCCGTCTGTCTATTAACCACATTTACGCATATGTTCCCAACAAAGTAGTGCGCATAGTACACAAAGAATGCATCTCAGAAACATGATTTCTGCTTTCGCCATTGAAAATAATTTGGCAGCACTAGTTGCCTCTCGAGCCTTGCACTCCTTGCACTCATTCCCTACATCAGGTAAGGATGTAGATGGGGTAGACGTAAATTTGGGTATAGCTGTAGATGGAGTAGATGTGCATTTGGGTTCATCGACCCATCGGAAGAATTCACATTCACTATTTCCCTGCAATACCAAATCTACATCAGTTCTTCCTAAAATGATTAGTTGTCACATTATTTTTAAACATAAAACTATAATTACATATCCAGACCTTTTTCTTTTTTGGGCAAGCCCAAAATTGACGCCCGGGATTTCTTGATGTCTATGACGTCCTCAATATGCATCGCCCAACACCACATTGACACATAGGTGCATTGACTGAAGTCATTGACACTATAACAATCTATGGT
Organism: Chamaecyparis obtusa; assembly: GCA_027943335.1. Taxonomy (NCBI): domain Eukaryota; kingdom Viridiplantae; phylum Streptophyta; class Pinopsida; order Cupressales; family Cupressaceae; genus Chamaecyparis; species Chamaecyparis obtusa. The sequence goes on from BSBK01004834.1 coordinate 492,099, forward strand.
TGATTAAATACACTTTATAAAATTTTAGAAATTTCACATAATCAAATCTACTCCAACAATCCATGGTTGATTAAAGAGACTCTATATTTGAAACTGAAAGGATCTAATTAATCTATACTCGTACATAGAAGATGGGGAAGAACAAAATCCAACAACGAAATGGTGGTGTGAAGACACACCGTGCAAAGTTCCCATAATAAATGTAATACACCAAGGAGTAACATCAGAAATATGTGTAGTCATCATAAATATAGATTGTAAGTTGAAATCATGAACAACATGAGCAGTGAACAAGTAATGAGAGTTCATTCAAATACACTTCATAAAATTTTAGAAACTCCACATAATCAAATCTACTCTAACAATCTACTCTAATAATCGATGAGCTCATAAACTAAGCCCAATGCATATATAGTCTTCTTAGGCATAATTGACAAGCCAGACATTAAATTACAATAATGAGTTAAGTTGTCTCTATATACTAGTTTAAGTAGAAGGGCTTGGGCACATTCACTTGAAACCAAGAAACCAAGTTAAATTTCCATTTTTTGAGCTCAATCCAAACCCTAGTTGGGAATTTAACCCTAGTTATGCATTCAATATATGTGAAGGCACCTCAAAGTAAAGAGTTCTTAAGGCTTCAAAGATAAAAGGATATGCACAAAATAGAATTGTTGAGAATGCCCTAAAAACATTCAAGTAAATGGGCAATCGGGTACAAGTCAATGACAAATTATAACACAGGGTTTAGGGCTTTAGACAAGACTTGTTAGGACTTAGAGGATTTTTATATTTAGGCAAGATTTCAAGGGCTTGACATAGCAAAGAACCTAAAACAATTGGTAAGGGTTCTACCACACAACATGTACAGGCTATTATCTATGACATCTTTCAAAAGGCTAAATTGGTAATTAGTATTCTTATATTTTTTAGAACATTCAATAATTCTAAAAAAAAAGTATGAATTTGTTGGAGATGTAATAATAATATTAATATCACTTAACCCATCCATTACTATCAAACAAGTCCTAATTTATATTTGTCTCATTTTCTCTATTAATATATTCACCTTTGAATATTGTCTAAGAATCACATAAGAGGGACCAACTACAATAGTATCTTTCAATATCTCTTTGAAATAAGGAGACCTTTCCATATGAAGTGGGATGGCATGGGCATAAAATATTTTGATCATTGAATCACCGGTTTCCTCACATCGTCACAAATTCATCAATCCCACAATTGTATTTTTTCTACTTGCAATGTAAATGACCTTTCTCTTCCCTCTATCTCTAGTTGATATATTGGAATTCTTGCTAATAGATGGCAATGTCATAAATGCACGTCTATTAGAAATAGTTTGTTGCTAGCTTTTCCCAACCAGCATTGTCATTTCAACTGCTCTTCTAATATTATATTCACACAAAATTTAACCCCATTTCCACTCTCACATGACAAATGATGTTCAACCCCACTAGACCTCCCATAAAAATTAGTTTTACAAATGTGACATAACTATTGCTTGCTACCCTCTCATTTTCAACCTTTTTATTGCTTAAATGGTGGCAAATTGCAGGAAGGGCTTTTTGGAGTTAAAAAAGCCTTTTGCAAACTTCTGAAAAGAGGATGAAGCTTCACATGTTAATGGAGTATTCATCTTCTATAATTTTCTTGAATCTATACACACTACGTACAAGTGCATGTGTGTGTGAATCAATATCCTTATAATATTATATGAAGGATAAATCTGAGCTAGCCAACCCAAAATCATACACGAATGTGATTGATGCTACCAACACAATCAGATATTATCTTCAACTCTTTTGCATATGAAGTATGGAAGAAAGAAATAGCATATGGATACACTACCACCAATCTAGCTGAAGATGATTTTGACATCACCCTGAGACAGTTTGTTAAACAACTGAATGAGAAAAGGAACAAAGAAAGGTAGATCAATGTGAACCCTGCTCAGCCAGTTCAAGCTGTACCAGTTGTTTATCAGAGATGGTAAAGTTCTAAAATGGTCAGATGAGGTGGACACCCTGGGTTTAACTGTTTATTAATCATGTGATGTAATATTTTGTAATTTTCCTTCATTGGAACCAATACTATTTAGTCTTTTTGTATATGCTCTGTAAACTCTGCTCCTAATCAGGAGGAACCATGCTTGTACCATTAACTACTATGTTGTAATATTTACTACTTATACTTAATATACTCACCCTGCACTAAGGTAATATAAAATCCAAGTGAGTGAATAATCGACAGCAGTTGCAGTCCAACTACATGACATCCATAAATCAGTTGAGAATTCATGCACTCATTAGAAAATCAATTGACAAAACAAACAAGTCATTTCAGGCTATTAAAAGATGTTGCATTTTTGCAATAGAATTCATAACAAAGATACATTGTGCATGAGATTGGGCAACTAGATCAAAAACTAACAAAAACTAACAATAACGTTCATGCTACTTATTTTGTTTGAAGGCGGAGATGACAATATCAAACTACTCTCAATGAATAATAAACATCAAGCACAATTGTGTACAGAAGTATTGTAGCCCAAAGATTTAGATAAATTATCAGATAGAAACCCTAAAGAGAAAGAACACTTAAAAGAATTCATAATTTTGCTAAGCCACAAAGTGGGGAGATGACATATGCTTTGTCTCATTTCTTCCATATGGAATGAGTGGAGACAACAACACTCTTTCTTCCATACTTCAGCTGCTTGGGTGACACAATCAGATACTATCTTCAACTCTTTTGCATATGAAGTATGGATTGGTGGTAGTGTATCCATATACTATTTCTTCTTCCATACTTCAGATACTATTTATCTATGGTACACAATTCCTGATGCTTGGGTGACAGTTTCCCTCTATCCTCAATAATATGGACTGGACCATGTAGGCTTCCTTTGTCAAGACATGTTTTTCTCACATCCTGTGCATATGATGGTTGGAAATAAACTTGCTCAGTAGCACAGTAAAATAGTCTTCCCATGTGCATATGAATTCATACTTACAAACTTTATCTATACAAGGATTAAATAGAATTTATAAATCTTGAAGCCTTTCTCTATACACCTCAATTGCAAATGTGTGAAGCTTAAGAAGGAATGGACCAGGGTTGTCTGGATCCATGAACCAGCTCAGGATTGGGACCCATTGTGTACCCTGTCTGCGTTCAGGACTCTGGGCAGCAGAACATTATAGAGGAATGGAAATCAGTTAGCAAATTCTATTATTCTATTATATGCAATGTTCCATGGTGTTTCTGGGATGGGACAGTTGGACAAAAGGGGACATGTTTTGGGGATGGCAGTCTGAGGGGAGAGAAAGTGCACATTGAACAACAATATAACAATAGCAATATAACATGATATGACAATGATTTCTACAGAAGGCTGCAACTTCTAACACAATACCAAACAATATCATCATGGCTGAAATAGCATGAAATAAAAGTAAAAACAATATCATCATGGTGTTGATAAGACAAGTATCTAGAGGTCTGTCAATGTTTAAGTAACAATACTTTAAAATGAAAAAAAAAAGTAGCTAGAGGTCTGAAAACTTCATGGCAATATACTGCACCCTCTCATATTCATTCATTTGCAAGAACCCTTTGGCTCTATTTTTATCAGCCATGAAGGTGTCATATGCTTTTAGCATAGTTTGTTGAGTCAAATCAGGGATGCTTTTGAGAGCCTCATAGACACTTACCGAGACAGAATTTGATTCAGAACTGTCCACTTTGAGTACAAGAGGTGCACGGAAGTCCTCTTCTATTCTTTTCATAGTTTCACAAAGCACATCCATCGAACCAGTCATGGTTGCCTTCTTCCTCTTTCCCCTCCTTGGTGACAATATTGAAGGACTTGGATGACCACTTGTAGTCAATTGATTGGAATGATATAATTAATCATCCAAATCAGGTGTAGTGTTAAGAGGTGTACTCATAGGGACATCCTCATCACAATCCACGTAGGCGGGCCCATCCATATTGAGCCCTTCTTCTATCTCTTGTGCAGTAGTAGCAGTGGTACCTTCAGCTATGTCATTACCTACAATGATGGCTAGTTCATTGTAGTACTGGAAGGGTTGTCTCTTGTACACTTTGGCACTTTTGAATTCTTTTCTCTGCATGTTGTCATGATGAATGAATTAGATCTTTGTCTTCTATCTAACTTAATAAGAAGGAAATATTGCTAAGACCAACATATTCAAAACAACATGTCACCTTTAGAAGCTCCTCCCACACCATGTCATCAGCATCCACACATTGAGTAGCTTCATTCCATGCAAACCCACTCATATTCTTCAACTCTCTCATGACTCTAAAACCTTGCTTCCATCCTTTAAGCTTATTTTTGGAATTTTCCTTTGACAAATTAAGGTTCATCTCAGCATTGAACTTCCTCTCAATGGCTGTCCAAGCTTCTTTTTTGAAGCCCCCTTCGCCTTTCCTTCCTAGGTGAACTTGATCGTGGAGCAAGTTTAGGAACTTTCGTTCCATCTCTCTTGTCCACACAACCTTCTTGGAGGAAGAAGTTGAATAGCTTATTGGAACCTCATCGTCCATGCTGATCATCAAATCTGTGAAGGAGATCACCTACACCACCTGTTGTATGCAATCATTAGCTACATGCAAATGAGATTGGCTATTAAAGAAATAGTAATACAACAGTGGCATATAATCCAAAATATTGCATTTATGCATGATATCCAACAATATGTAATATATTTCTTTATTATCCATTCTCATTTGCATGTAGCTAAGTATGCATGTATATATGGTCTACTATGTTCACACAGTCTACTATGGTCTACTATGGTCTACTATGTTCATACAGTATGCTTGAATGGTCAATATAAAACACTTAATCCATCTACTTGTATACTTAATCTTTGTTGTATATGTTTGTCAAACCATATCTTGTTTGATTCTTATGCACCGCCATCAAAGAGGGCATCATAGTCAAAATATGAAACAGGCTCTATACGAGAGTTCAAAAGAATAGTTAAGAACATTAAAAAGACATTTAATATGGAAAATTGGAAACAGTAACGCGATTAACAATCAATTGTTGTCATCATTAGTTAAGAATTGGCCACCTTTTCCATTTAGAAATGGAACTTCATTACGCATATCATTATTTATGTATCCAACACCATTATACTACAATAACCAACTCTATAGATTTGCAGAGGAACCAGATTTCTATAGCTTACCGAATCAACTAGTGCTGATAGAAGTCTTAACATCAAATATTTAAATCTAAGTTTTGCCTGTGTCTATTTTGTTTTTCTCCAACTTTAGGTGTTGATTCCATAAAATATTCAGTGTACCCAAATGTATGCCACTTAAGTCAATAACAAATTAATGCAATGCTCAAATTAATTCAGCCAAAAATTTCACCATGAATTGTGTTAAAAAGAATGTTTCTCCATGTTTCAGGGGTAAGAGGGGTAAGGGGGGACAGGGAATGCATTTTTGGAGCAGAATGTTTTTTGCTTAAACATTAGGGACAACTATTAAAAAACCTAAAGAAACAAAAGGAAGTTAAAATTTTCAAAGTTAAATACAGTGTTCTGAATTTACAATGACAATCACTCCAGCTTTTTGGGAAGTTCTTAACAATTTTTTCCTTAAAATGTTACCTGTTAAAATTTTATGCACCAGGCTATCTAAAAAAGGGGCTCATAAACGATTGACTATTTTATATGAATATTAATGTAATTTTATTATGGCAACCTAGAAATGAAAAAATATTAATGTCTAAAAACAACCTAAATAGGTAAACGGGACACATTATAACAAGTAGAAATAAGAATCTACAAGGCAAAATTAGTACAGGTCAAAGCACAAGAACAAATGAGAGAAAAAAAAGCTAGGCATTCCAGAGCCACAAGTTTAAGTTTTACTCCACTTATCTAAAGTTTGAAACTGATGGCATGAAGACAAAGACTTTTGAATTCATTCTCTTATGACCTTTATATGTTTTCTTTATAGAGGCTGAAAATATCAGGTATAGAAAGCAGAGGGATTGATATATAAGCTGTGGGGATTCTTATCCGGGTTTTTTTATTCAATGCATTTGTAAATTGATTCTAATATATTAAAATTTACATTGGCCAAACATGAATTGAGGTTTGACAAACAAATACAACAAAAAAAAAGGAAAAACTTATAAGATGGATTAAGTGTTTTACATTGACCATACAAGTAGATGGATTAAGTGTTTTATATTGACCATTCAAGCATACTGTATGAACATAGTAGACCATAGTAGACTGTGTAAACATACTATGGTCTACTATGGTCTACTATGGCCTACTGAATCAGTGTGCAACAGAATGAACACTAATTCAGTGTTCATTCTGTTGCACACTGAATCAGTACTGTAATTATATATGGTCTACTATGTTCATATAGTTGTACTATATATGCTCTAGTATAAGATGGATTAAGTGTTTTACATTGACCATACAAGTAGATGGATTAAGTGTTTTATATTGACCATTCAAGCATACTGTATGAACATAGTAGACCATAGTAGACTGTGTAAACATACTATGGTCTACTATGGTCTACTATGGTCTACTATGGCCTACTGAATCAGTGTGCAACAGAATGAACACTAATTCAGTGTTCATTCTATTGCACACTGAATCAGTACTGTAATTATATATGGTCTACTATGTTCATATAGTTGTACTATATATGCTCTAGTATAAGATGGATTAAGTGTTTTACATTGACCATACAAGTAGATGGATTAAGTGTTTTATATTGACCATTCAAGCATATTGTATGAACATAGTAGACCATAGTAGACCATAGTAGACTGTGTCAACATACTATGGTCTACTATGGTCTACTGAATCAGTGTGCAACAAAATGAACACTGATTCAGTGTTCATTCAGTGTGCAACAGAATGAACACTAATTCAGTGTTCATTCTGTTGCACACTGAATCAATATTGTAATTATATATGGTCTACTATCTTCCACATGAAAAGGTGCAATTGGAATTTTAGGGCCAAATTACCGTTCTCTCAATCCCCATTTAGAAGAAAAAGTGTCAAACAAGATACAGACATGAATGTTAATCAAAGAGAAATCAGAGTTAGAAATCATACACAGGCTTCATTTCTTTCAAAGAATATTGTAAATGTAAACTATAAGAACACATGTTTTGAGCATCAGCATTACAACAGTATGATTTATATTTCGTAATGCAACAAGGCTGACAAATTCAAGAGGCATAGACAATAACTAGTTAGGAATGAAAGCACATTAAAGAACAAAGAAAGGTCTTGTAAAACTACAACTAATCTCTACGTTTGTAGTCTTCCCACATCCTACTTTCTATATCATCTCTAAAGTTCCCCCAATCATCCCTATCATGCTGACTCAACCCATATGTCTCAAGTATTGGTACATTTATCCCATCACGATCGTCGTCCTCTTCAATAACCACTTCGGATGGAACACCGTCCTCTATAGTAATGAAGTTGTGCAGTATGAAACATGCCAAAACAATACGTGCTTGTGTCGTGATTGGATAAGACGTTGCATGCCTCGGGATAGGAAAACATTGCTTCAAAATGCCAAATGTACGCTCTATTACATTTCTAAGAGAGGAGTGTCGGTGGTTAAACAACTCTTGTGGGTTGTTTATAGGGTTTTCTCTTGAAAAATCCTTCAAGTGGTAACGTGTACATCAGTAAGGTGCAAGAAATCCTGGTACATTTGGATATCCAACATCGACTAAATAATATTTTCCTACAAAATAACATATATTGTTAAACCGTGAAACATTGACACCATCAAACATTTATCATTTTCTTCAATAAAAATATGGTGTGAAATGGCATACCAAGGGGAACTACAAGTGGATTGGCTCTACTGAGAGTTGAAGCTAGAACACGGCTATCTGCAGCAAACCCTTCCCAACCAGCAAGAACGTACTGAAACTTATGATCAAAAGAAGAGATAGCCATAACATTTTGTGACAAGTTCCCTTTTCTATCCTGATATTTACCCTGTAAGTCGACATCAACAATGACTGGTATATGGGTTCCATCAATTGCTCCAACACAATCCTATAGAAAGAAAAACTGCAGTCAAGAAAGACGTAGTAATAAGATTATCACTAAGCAAAGAAATTTGTAGCGCTAGGGGGTTTACCTTGAAGTAAGGATCGAAACGGTCATTCCCACTAATTTTAGGAGGAGTGTTTGGCCCAGGTGGTGTGAGATAATCCACATGGAGTGCTAAGACAGTCATCAAGGCCTTGTGGAAGTATTGGCTTACTATCTCTCCGAAGTGACCAAAGTTGTGGGCAATCTTACGATTCCTCAGATTGTGGCCAAGGGTGTGGAGGAACATGACTAATTGTTCTTCTAACATTATGCTTATCGTATCTGATAGGCTTCCTTTTTGCCTTACAAGATTGGCTAGCCGAAAGAAGGTTGTTGCACTCATGCGAATTTGGTCGTGACAATGCACCTCACTCGAATGAATAATGTGTTTATAAAAACCACTTCCATCACTTCTTTCGTTACGCTATGTTTTCCTACCTTCAAGCTCAGACACTGCTTTCGCTACTCCAAGGATAGCAAGAATAAGTGCCTGAATACAAGCTTTTCTGACCTTCCTACAAATGACTCCTTGAATGTTTATATTGTTGATAAGATCCATCCCTGAAAAGTACATGATGAAGAAGGTTTCAGATACAAAATCGACAGTCACAGGCAACAAGAGGACAAGCCAAGAAATGTATGTACTTATTGACACAACTGTTTGTAAATGTATTCCTAGCTAATTAAAATGTAGATGTCCTGTTATGCCATTCCTTTATCCTGCAAGCATGTTTTATGTGTTCTGTGCTAATGCATAACAGTAGTATTAATGATGAAATAGGTTCTGATACAAAAAATGCCAGGTTGATCAACCAATACAGTGTAGCACTAACAATTACAATCATGTGTTAAGGGAACAATAGACATTTTTGGGCATGCACGTCCTTATATACAGTCAACTGCCCTTGTGCAAAGAAAGTGGCAGAGTACCTAACAAGGTATTTATCCTTCACAACAATAGAAACTATGACAGTGGACAGTTTAATAAAAAGTGACTTGTTTGTGGGGCCTATAATGTAAAGTTAAATTATGAAGTCATTTTCGGAGGGAAATAATAAGTTATGGAAAATAATATTTGCTCATTTCCAAAAAAAATTATAAAAGGTAAGGAGGAGAGGAGAAAATTCATACTAGACAACTTATTTTCTATACCACAACTTTGGAAATTAAGCAAATATTCATCTTTCCTTCCTAGGATGAAAACCCAACAAAGATTCAGAGGATGGAAACCCTCCAAGACAATTTGTAGAGTACAAATTGACTATTATTGAAGAGATTTCCACAGCAAATAATAATCATTATTTTCAGGTGTTCTCCTGGCATGAAAGATTGTTTCAGATCTTATTCAAACCCTAGTTGTGATTCATTTGCATTACATATATTTATGTTAAAATATCTATACACACAATCAATTGGAGTTCCTAGACAAGGTGCAGTATATTCAGTAATTCACCTGCAAGCCCTACCAAATGCTAAGGAAAAGCAGGTCATACAATTTGTATGTAAGCCTAAGAGAGATGCCAGACATTTTAAGGGAATCACCACACTTAATAAGGGTCTTTGGACCCCTCATACCCAACTGCCCCTTATGATAAGGGAGAACAACATAAACTAGATGTGGCGCTGATGTTTGGAAGGATAAAAGGGGGATCTTATAGATATCTTCTGGGCAGTTTTGATACAATTTCTGAACATTATTAGATACTATTGATATAGTATGGCATTTCAATGGTGTACACACAGCTATCAACTCATCTTGCAAGTCAAAATAAATATTTATTTTTGCTTCCAATTATGTGTTTGGATAATTGCTTCCAACTGTTGAGTTAATGAATTTCTATCAAACTTTCAGACTAGTATAATATCTGATTTTATGGTAGAATTGACATTGTATTTCATATGATGATCTTGTGAATGGAATATCAATTGATGCAATATTATCTATATTGTAATTTTGTCAAACACTCGAAATAATGCACAAAATATTATAATAATTCAATGTTGGCATTTCATCAAATAATACTAAAAATTGCAAAAGAAGAAAAGAAATCAACCTAATAAATTACAATAGCATACTTTAACCTGATTGGAAAGCCCTTTGCATTCCTTGGATATGGGAAGCAAAATCCAATTAGTTCTTGGGTACATTTTTTATAAATTGATTAAAATACAATTTAACCCAATATGTCAGACAGAGGAAAAATCTATAGATTAGCAATTTTTGAGATAGAAAAGAGGACAAGGTGTGATTCCTTTAGGAATATACTAGTGAGTTCCAACGAAGGGTTGTCTAGATGGGCAATGATGTTCTGGATCAGGAAGCTTTGATTAAGTTCATTGGAAGCTTTCATAGCGATCTTCAAAGCCTCATACAAATGAACTGAGGTTTGGGGTCCTTTCAGCATTGCCAGCAGTGGAATCCTAGTTTCAGACTCAATCCCCATATGACATTAAAACTCTCTTTACACTTTCTTGAACATTTGTTATGTGTTTCAAGAACCTATAATTAGACACAATACATCTCAGTTCCATTTTGTTAAGTCATTGTATTAATTTTTGGGACTCTTCAGATTGGCATTTTCACCCTTTGCTACACTTGTAAATTGCCTTGACTAACTAGGTTTCTTTTCAAACTAGTTTCTATCTAGAAGTATCAACAAAAATATAGTAGATGGATTATATGGTTTGATCAAAGACAATCATGTTGTTCAACCCACCATTGGCATGTGATATTTGTAATTGTGACATTCAAAGAATTTCCACTAGCTGCTGCTGCATGAATGAAAAGTTTGAGAGGTAAATAAAAATGTAACAGAAGTGAGAGAACACTAGATATTGCTTCCGTCAAAATTGAGGTTTGGGGCCCTTTGAGCTTCTCGTTCAGTGGATTCCTAGTTTGTGACTGAGTCGCCAAATGGTGATAAAAATCTTATTAGTATTTTTTTAACCTTGTTATGTGCTTGTAACTTTGTGGAGCCTATGATCAGATGCAATTGGTCTCAGTTCCATTTTTAAGCTGTTACATTAATTCATGGTACTCTAGTCAACATACAATGTTAAAACCCTCTTTACTATTTTTTATGTGTTCATTGAGCCTATGATCAGATGCAATAGGGTCTCATTTCAATTTTAAGCTGTTTCAATTTCCTACAAAACAATAATGCAAAGACCAATTTCCTGCTTGGAAAAATCAAAGAGATGTATGTTGAAGACAACCACCAATCTTAGATTGTATACAGTAAGCTGAGGGCTATGCTATAGTAGAGGAGATATATACATGTCGCACATTTTTACAGGATTTTTATGTATAGATCTAGGGCTAGATGTTTAAAAAATAGTGAATCACAAGATACAAGTAAGATTGTAGGAGTTCAAGACATAAAGCAAGCAAGAAATGAAACAATCAGCTCTTCCGAGGAATAAGAGTCCAGAAGAAAGAAAAATGGCGCCAGAAGTCGAAAACACCTGAAAATGGAAAATGGAGAAACACCTGTAAATGGAAAATCGAAAAGATGGAAATGGGATGAAGGGTTTCATTTTTCTAATTAGGCCATTGCATGATATTCGAACTTTTACAGGTACTCAAAGAGCTGGCATTTGCCCAAACACCACATTAACTCACTGTAACTATTTTTTTCAAACTTGTCTTAGACGGGTGTGGGCAAATGCACCAGATAGAACAAACTATACATGGAAGTGTATCAACATGGGTGTGGGCAAATGTATCAACACGGGTGTGGGAAAATGCACCAGATAGAACAAAATACTCGAAGACATAGACCTAGTATGTGAACAGAATAGCTGCATACCAGATTAGTTTTAGCGGAGGAGGCACAGGTAGGATGCCACTTTGCAGACCGATGGCGAAAGTCGTCGATGGCAGAATCTAAAGAGAAGTCTTCACAAATAACAAATAAACATTGCGAGCGCCCATCACAAATGAAACACTGCGAATGCCCTAAAAAATTGCGGACGCCAAAAAAAAACCCAAAATCCCTCATGCGGACCCGACGAGTTATAAAATGGGGGTTCAAAAAATTGGAATTTGTTCCTCAAATTCCAATTCCACCTTTTCAGATGGAAGATGTTAATGCTCATTTTGAACCAAAATGAGCATTAACACATTCCTATTCCATTTTCATATTGCACTCCCAAACTAAGGATTTGACGAAATGGGCAATAACAAATGCCAATTCCAGGCAAATGCTGGAAATGGTCCGCTACCAAACGGGCCCTTATTTAATGTATAAATCAAACCCATAATGCAAAGGAATGCATTCGATTGCTTTGCAAAACAGATACGGTATCAAAGCGGGATAACAAAACAATCCCACTACAGGTAATGATACAATATACCAGCATTACACTCTTAGTGAAGGGAAAAATGAGCATCCCAGACAAGCAACCTGAGATCACTATGTGCATGCAGTACCAATTGTTTTTCACAAACAAATGACAGTATATTGATACAAACACATACTATCATGTCATTAAGCGGAATCAGGCATAGTTTATTTCCCACTATTAAAACCTTAGAGGAAAGTGCTTGCAATTTTAGATCTTGCTAGATTGAACAAGTTTCAGTAGCAAGAATACATTAAAGATTCAACAATACAAAATCAATAAATAGAAAGAATGAGACAGAAGATAGATGCATAATTTACGTGGGGAAAACCCTTTCGAGTAAAAAACCCAACTCCAAAACCAGAGAGACATTGTATTATTCAGTAACAAGAATATGGTTACAATACAATTTACAAGCTCTTAGCCTTTACAAGATTTGCATCTTGCTCCATCCTGGAGAAAATTCAACAGCATAACCCCTCTGAGATAAATTCCTCTCCTCCGTGGCCCTTTTACAACACTTTGTATTTATAGATTTTCCAATGCAAAAGACAGCGGTTACTTCTACATATTTCTGAAAACTTTTTGTATGCATAACCTTTGCACAAATATTATTTTCGTACAAAATGTCCAAATCATTTTCCAGCACTTTCTAATTTATTTACTCCTAGTTTTCATGCCTAAAAGATCATGGTCCCACTAAAATACTCCCAAAAATATATCCAAGAAAGAAAAAAAACTATGCTACCACTTGTCATAAGGGAGGAACTTTTGGAAACTTCTCAAATTTTCCTTAAAAACTTCCCTCCTTGTGACAAGTGTCACAACCTTCTTCCTCTTCAATGTTAATTGCACTCAATTTCTTATTGGGCCCCACAATAATGTTGTGCACTTTCGAAGCATTTAAAAGAGCATTATTTTATTAAAAAATGAACAACAGTATAGGACCATTAAAATTATTTATTTAAATATGTTTGGGACTCCAAAGGTTGAGTCACCTTAACCTAACACTTAGAAGACCATATTTGCACTCTATAGTTATTTTGTTATAGTTTGTTGTTGTTTAATAGTGTTTTTAAGGATATTTTTTCTAGTCTACTTTAGTGTTTGTTTTCCATGAGTTGTAATTGTTACATAGTTTTACAATTTTGTATAACTTGTCTTTCTATAATATAATCTATCGTTTTTATTTCTCTAATGCCATTCTCACTTCTATACACTTCTATACAAATATAATATGTTTCCTTTACCTCTTCTATAATTTTCCTTTTCAACATTACATCTAACACACTCCAATGCAAAACAAATGGTGGCTAATTGCGACTACATGATCCTTATTTTTTTAAGGGTAGTATAAATGAAAACATTTATATATTTATGTTGATTTGTATGTAATTTTAGATCTTTATTGATGAAATGATTTAATATAATTATATATGAATAAATTATGTATTTACAAAGTTGAGCTCATTTTTCATATGTTTTTTATTCACCCCTATTGTTACATCCTCGCACTTAGACTCCATCTTATTCGTAATCATACATAATTGACATTTTTATCCCCACCCTCCTGTCCCCCACATGTCTGGACATTTATTCCCTACCTAGATAGGTGAATCTCACAAGTGTAGGATCAATTGTGCACATAGAAACTAAACCACTTAGACATCGAGTTCTCTTTCTCCCGCTGTCTTCAGTTTTACTTCTGGCAGCTGCAAATCGGCCACTTCCCTCTTGTGCTTCATAATTCATTTCTAATCTTAACCATTCATCATTATCTACAACTCCAAGGGTTACTGGCTGACAAGAGGATGTTGATACATATGAATAAATTATATATGCATGAAGCTATGCCATCCTTCGTACACACACTCCCAAATTTAGCAGCTATGCAATATCTATCAATAAGCCATCCCGATGACGGAAAGCATGGAAGAAGATTCGCTTTCCTTATTGACAATATTTATTCTCCAAGAAATAGTAGACCTTGGATTAGGATTAAAATAAATTTGAATTTTCTTCTACAATATATTTTGGAAATTCACTCGATTTGAGAAAAATGTTATATGAAAATCCACTGAGGGTTAATGATTACTTGAACAAACCAGTTTATATTTAGTCTAAACTATGTCAACATAAACCATTTCCATGGCAATAAAAGACACCTCTACAAAAAGCATAGATCTTTATACTTTACCAGACTAATTAAATACCCCTTGACAATTTGAAGGATGCGTGACCAATTTAACTTAGCTAATAATATTTCCAGTAATTATTATTTACTATCAGTGTCCCCTTCAACAGATAGCATGACTAGTGTGACGCACTGTAAGTTGTTCCCAGCACTGTATCAGATTGCTTTAATTTTTGTTAGTTTGTTAAACCAAATCTTTCTGTATAAATCTTTTCTATTTAAGAGAAAAGATTGTTGATATAAAACGGTTGTTCTCATTTGCAATTGATAAAGATTACTGTCACAGGCCTGTTATTTCAAATTTCAGAAATATTCCCAGGTACAGACCCTGAAAACCGAGCAATTTATTTTTGTATCTACATATACATCACAAACAATTCTATTCCTAAAGAGCTCAAGCAGTAACCATGCAAAAAAACACTAGTTCTGGTACAATTTAATGAGTACCAAAAATATCAAATAAGAAAAAATACAATGATCACTTAACAACAAAACACACAATGTATCAGTACAACAATAAACTCAATTACCTAATAATTTACGTGAGCTATTTCAATCAAATAAGAAAATGCAGTATACCTGAGCTTCTAATGTATCAAATAATTTCCAATGAATGAAATGCCAAACCTCTTGTCAGATATGTCAGGTGAATGGTGTACTCTTATTACAATTTTAGGTAATTTTTATCTGTTTTGGGAAACACAATATTGTTCAGAGCATGGAATATCTACACTCTACATAACATATTGTTAATTGTATAAAATGAGCAAGTGAAATTTTATGCAACTCGGAAAAAAAACATTTATACAGCCCTACTCTATAGTTTGATAAAGTATGCCTTTTAAAACAGTTAAAGCATACATCAATGTATGTCCGTGGATGCTGTGACTCCTAAAAGATTGCTATGATACAACAAAAGTACTGGATGCTCCTGTGAAATGATCAATGGTACCAAACAAATGTTTTGCTGCACCAAAATGACGAATTCTGTATATCCCAGGCTTGACTTCCTCTGGAATCTCCCATTGTATGGTTGCATAACTATAAGCACTTGTGGAAGACGGACGCGACCACTTGAAGCGCAGACAAAAATCATCATCATCATACATTGGAGTCCATTTTCCATCAGCACTTGACATTTCTACTAAAGCAAAAGTCCCTTCAGTCATCAAATCATTCCGTGGACAAGCAGTCCAGAATGTCACCTCTACAACATCTCCTTTTGTGTGAGGTCCCTTTTTGGAAATGTCTTGTTTAATATCACCAAACTTAACTCCACTTGGAGTCAAATCAACAACAACTGGAGGGAGGAAACTAATCTGTTTATCCAAAAGATCAGGAGGTGATAGACCTGAATCAACCTTCTCTCCATCTATCATCGATTTGGCAAGTTTTCTGAACTCTTGAATATATGCACTCAATGTATGTGGTCCATACAAAGTAGATCCTCCCTACAAGAACAACAAATATAAGAGAAGATTACAAAAATAATGAACACTAGATATTCCAAGGGAGAAGCTCGTTACATGAGAATACCTCATATCTTTGAACTTGGTACTCCTCAAATGTTGTGATATACTGAGAATAGGTATTGGTAAGGCCTGCTATTACTACATTAGTACTGTTGTGGAATTCACCCTTTCCATAAGTGATCAGCACCTCTTTCACAGCTTCTCGGAGACGCCTTCCAGCCATTGTTGTGAATTCTGTGAAACAATGGAATTATGCTATTGCGAAAAATAGGCATGCCCATAAGAAATGCATTACGAAGACATTGTTTCAAAGAATTAAATACATCTAACTTCTTGTCTACAACTTATTTTAACAAATAGCCAACACAATATGCACACAGCTCTCTGAGTAAACTGCAGAGATTGGCTGCAATCCCTTATTAGGTATATCTATAATTAAAGAATGAATGCTTGTCAAATGCTTTCAAGAGTCTCTACCCTGAGATATAAGTTTATTTCTTCACAATATTGGATAGTCAACTACCTGGCCAGTAAACATATTCCTGAGCCTCTGGACTTGGAACTAATCGGTGAGGGGTCTGACAGAAAGTGCAAAAGTTTCCCCATATCTCTTCTTGAATGTTCATGTCAAGATAGAATCTCAACAGTTATAAAGCTCATTCGATGGGAACTTAAATAGCTTCTGCCTATTTCTTCTAGACAGTTCAGGTCAAGATATAATCTCAAAAGTTTGTTCAGCTCACTTATGAAAAGACTCTCTGTCACTGGAACAAAATTATAAATGTACCAGTCATGACAACTAAAAAGACTTCAATATCCTAGTATCTCCAAAGGCATTTAAAATTTCAAAAAAGTTGGAATAGCTCAACCATGATCATGCCACTCACCTCCAGGTACACAGAGGATGACAAACTCGCCAATCCTTAGGATCTGAATTGGAAGAATAGCTGGCTGCAAAGAAATAAAATGCATCTATTAAAGAGCTATCAAATAGGTTGGACAACAAATTTATAAACTAAGAGACAATTTTTAACAAAATATATGACTGCAGATGTCAGTCTAGTTAGAATTCCTATATGAAGCCTCTCAAAATTATGTAACTTCCTTGGTCTTTGCATTAGCATACTATCTGAATTGATAAATTGCTTGCAATTTCCTATGCTTCAATTACTTTTTCTATTCACCTTGAAATCAAAATTTGTAACATCTAAATAGGCATGCTAAAGCAAATATTATAGTGACTGGTCAAGGGATGAAGTCTTTTACTGCAAGAAAATCGCTAATAACAGAAAATAGGAAGGACTTCAAAACTGCAAAACTCTAAAAACATGATATGCACTAGCCACACACAAACATCAGTATTATTTGCTTAAAATTTCCATAAACTAATCAAAGGGAATTTAAGTAACCTTTGACTGTGTCCATTTCAAGAGAACCCTCTGGGGTAGAAAAAGGGCATTGCTTTCTGGAATAGCATGTCTTTGTTGGAAACAATCAAAAGGACTGAAATTTTTTTACAACATTCACTTTTATTGCTAAACATTGCATGTTATAACTTCAATTTAATCCAACTATGTGTGTATTATTGCTCAATGTCAAACCAGCATACTTCCATTCCCTCAGCTTTGCCTCCGAATTTGTAGTTACAGCTTCATAATATATGTGAAAGGAAAAAATTATTATTCACTCAAACACAATGAATGTTTAACATATTAAAAAACTTGAGCGTGGATAAAAAGACTTATAATATATGCATTCAGTGATCTCTAACTTAAAAACAGTCCAACTATTAGAAAACCGTTTCAAATTCAATGGACACAGGATTCAGAGATTGAAATCTTCTGCAATAAGAATATCCTCAAAAATGTTGTCTGATTGAGATCCACTTATACTGCAGGTTGAATAGGCGCTTTATATTTACTTTATCATGTTTACATGGTTTCCTGGGATCAAATCCTTACCGCCCATGCATAAGGTTGAGACATTTCTCCTGTGTCAAGCAAAATTGGCTTTGGCTTCTGGCATTCAACTTGTTCTGCTGTTGGAGTCTTCAATAAATTTCTCACAAACCTCCAAAACAGATTTCCCTGCAACGAAAAACATAGCCCAAAAAAATATTTAGAAATCTTGAAAACGGTAAAAAGTACTAAAAACTAAGAACATTAATATAAAACAAAAAAAAACCTCACCTTGTCATCCCCTTGCTGAAAATCAAATGCACCAGGGCCATCAGTCGTTCCAGCAGCAAAACTGAATCCCATGGCAGCTGGGCATGTTTGAACTACCTTTTCCTCCCCACCATGCTCATCTTGAATTTTTACCTCAAGTTTAGAAAAGTCAAGATAGATATGACGATAATCTATTTTACCTGATAACTGCTTAGTGGCACGATTGAATAATTCAGTGGCTTTCTTGAATTGTCTTTCCCCTATGATACGAGTACTAGAAAATTCATCTGGGTATCTGCCAGGAAAATTATTTCATTAGTACACCTTTTGATGGTCATTCAAAATAAAAAGCTAGAAAGGATCTTTGACTGCTCTTTAAAGTAACTTTTGAGAATTACCCTGGGCCACGACCATAGCATAGCTCATTTTTTCCATTACACGTACTGTGATTAAAATCACAAGGTGAATCATTGTCTATACAAAATGTACCCAATACATTTGGGCTCACATCACCAACATTGGACTGACAAAATGCAGCAACAAACTGAGGTCTTTCACTATGTCTCATTGGGCCTCGAACCCGATGGGCAATACTAGACATCTTTATAGTTGGCTGGCCACCTGTGCTATTGAGTGATGCTGCAGTTGTGTAAATATCTTCATCTGCAAATATAAAATAATATTTATAAAATGGAAAAATACTTGTCTCTAAGAACGGCTGGAAGTTGACTGAATTAAAATCACAGTATCAAAAATGTATAGATGTAGTGAATTTGCACACCTGCATGTGGAATTATATTTGAAATTCTTCTATACAGTTTTCTCAATGAGCTTGTGTAATAACCAAAACCATTGCTTTCAGCCCCCACAAAAGCAGAATCACCACTCTTCTTTTCATACCAATCCTCCATAAAGCGTGCTGCAGCTCCTTTGTTGTCACCACTGATTAGCGAATTTGTGCGCCCCATTGAAGTTCCATGTGTGGCATGCCAGTTAAAACTTCCTACTGGACCCCACTCATTATCCACAAACTTTAGTAATGTCATATCTGTATCAACATTATGTTTGTATCGAGCTCTTTCATTTGAAGGATTATTTAAATAGGCGCTGGGGCTCCTATTTATTCCTGCATCTAAGAGCTCCCCTGAGAGTAACACAAAAATAAATACTTCAGACCTCAAAAAAAAGACAACTGGAGAAAACCATACAAAACAAATTATCCATTCAGCCAAGTATTTCAATTCTTGGGCAAGAAATGGATATCAACTCAAACATTTGAACAAGATTCAACTTGTGCATTGTACCAATGTTCTGAGTAGAGTTTAAACCAAAGAAGCAAAAATCTCCAAAAATTCCTGATTATACCCTATTTTTTGTGAATCTTTACCACGGACAATTGTTTTCCCCCAAAAGATCCTGTCTTTTTTAAAATTCGTTGACTGCAATTCTCAACAATTATTTTTGGGTTTAAATTGCATCTAAAACCTTAATCAATCTCCCACCAACTTGTGAAACCCTCAAAGCCAATTAAATTGTTAAAGATTTTATGAATAAAATGGTTGTACAATAATTTTAGGGCACAATATAAATGGGAGCTCGTTGGGACATGCATAGAAGGCACAACTAGTTGTGAATTTGTAGGGAGTCGAGAAGCAGTGCATTTGAGTCAAAGGTAGGCATTTTTGTTGTAACAATACTGAAAATACATTCTATAACTTCACAGCATACAAATGGGCCCTCCCACCCACCAACTCTAATTGGGCTCCCACCCCAATCGGCTAGCCTCCCATAAAGAATCAATTGTTAAATAAATTTTCAATGTGTGCATCACAAAGATATTTCAATTTAAAATAACAAGATAAAAAGCGTCAAAATCTATCTTATTTTGGTTGGGCTTCCATCCAAAGAGATAGTATTCTAATGTTATGACAAGTGAATGGTCTATATTTTGACTTTATATCTTCGCTCATTGTTCATTCTTCATATTTTGTGTCTACTTTATCATGGTTTAATTTTATCTATATGCAGATGCTAGGATCTCTATCAATACCGTCAATACATTGTCACACATGGTTTAATTTTGTCTCTACTTATCTACATCAAATGTTTAAAATTTTTAACATGCATATCACAAGGATCTTTTAATTTAAATTAACAAGATAAAAAATGTTGAATATATTTTATTTTGGTGAAGCTTTCATCCAAAGAAAGAATTTTACTGTTTTGACAGGCGAATGGTCTATATTCTGAGATTAAATTTTAGCTCACTATGTCTACTTTATCATGGTTTGATTTCATTTCTACTTCTTATGTTGATTTTCTATGCAACTAAATTGTTTTTTATTGAGGGTCAAAAAGTTTTGATGGGTCCCAAAACCCTAATTACAAAAAGCTGCCATCAGCAAATAAACAGGAAAAAGGCAGCCAACCCACAGGAAAAAAGAAGCAAAACGACCAGCTAAACAAGAACTAATTCAGACTTTTTAAAGCCTCTGCTGCTTCAACTTTGAGTTTAGAGACATTCATAGAGAACTTTTCATGTCCTTCAGATCCTGGTTTGACTATTCAGCAGCTCTTTTGAGGTCAGCCCACATGCAACTACTGGGTCCTTCGTCTTCCTTGGGGAGAATCTGTTTACCCTTATCCGAAGCCTCTAAATCCACAACATCTTGGATTCATGCATTTTCTCAAATTTTTCAGTCATTACCTTTATACTGTCTGCACTACACTTGATAACTTTGTAGCTGATATTAACCAAGGTAATGAGATTGTCATTAATTTTCTTGTAATTGGTCTCCAGTCTGGTAATTCTACCCTCATAGTCCTCTTTCATAAGCTCAACATCCTCGGCCACCTTTTGAATGATGCAACTACATTTCTTCCTTCCTTTTCAATCCACAAATCACCAAGACTGGACTTTTTTCAAAATTGCTTTGTGGAGATCGGATTTTAATACTCATCGTTCAGTTCATGGAAAAAATACATGTGCATTCTGAAGGTATCCACCGCCGCTTTCCTGGCCACTCCCAAAAGATCATTAGGGCTTTCTTTATCAGGATTTAGGAGAAGATAATCTTTCTCCAGGTCTCTAGGAAAAGGTCTTCCTTCTCTATCAATAGCTGGAAGGGAGTCTCCTGAACACCTTTGGCTATTGTGCTCACTGTCTCTAGAAAAAGAGCAAACAGGGGAGGTTTTCCATTTTTTGACCACTTTTTTCTTTCTTGACTTCTTTTTTTTCTCATCTTGATCATCTTCATCCTCTATTTGCTATCCATCCTCATCAAAATAAAGGCTCTGAGCCCTCATCCTCTGACTCAGAGTTGTCATTTTCAGAATTTTCTAAAACAAAGGGAATCTTCGACTTCCCCTTAGTCAACATAAAATGCTCCATAATCAACATGATTAACCCTTCATGCCGGATAGGGTTCTTAGGGCTCTTTCTATGGTCTCTAATACCTATTCTCAAAAAAGAAAGGAGAACGGAAAGGAAATCCTATCTTTGTCTAAAATGGTTAAGAGAAAAATGATGCCCATACACAACAGTATAACAACCGTCGAGGGCAAAGTATTGAATAAGACCTTGAGAACTGTCGCCCACAGGGGTTTGAGGGATTTCAACTTGTAGCCTTCGTTGGATTGCTTCACTAGTGACTTGGCCTCTTTCCCTTACGTAAAATTTTGAACCTCCACATCAGAGAACTTCTCGTCCTTGAAAAACTTCTTGCCTTCCATGGAAAGCCCAGTCACATTCGCAAAGCTCCCATGTTATGTCAAACTTCTAGTCATACACCATTTTTGATAAATTGTGGTCAAAACCATGGAGCCATTCCATATAGGGTGAAACCTCGCCTTTGTACAAAATTCAGCACATCGTGTTATTTTTCTTTACTTCTTCATAGGTGAATGGCTCTAATATGTTCCTATCACCTCCCATGATGAAATCCCTTGCCTTTACAAAGTGTCTTGTCCCACTAAAAGCCCTAAATCTATTGAGACGCACAACACTATGCTCAACTCCACAAGAAAGGTTTTTCAAATTACCCACAATGTGTGTGGTAATAATGAGAAGCGAAATCAATAAAAGATCACGCATCATCATGAAAAGTAAGGCTCATCGCCCAAGCCTGTTGCCTATCATAGGCAATTAAATCCTTTGTTTGAGTTGGCATTATATCACCCCTTTGCCACTCCAATTTATTATTGCCATACACACCAATATTTGCAAGGGACTCGGCAACACCATTGGCATCTCTAAATATATGAGAAATATAAACTTTATCAAAAGTGTTTATAATAGTTGTAGAGTCCTCTATCCAATTCTCGATAGTCCAACTAGGCCTTTGAAATTTTTCAAGGCATTTTATAATGTTATCAGATTCTCCTTCAATTCAAACTTGTTTACAATTCGATTGGTAGGCAAGAAATAAACCATGGTAGGCAACAATAGCTTCAACAAGGTGATTTGTCTGACTTCCCAAGGGGAGCGCCACCACTAAAATAAACTCACCATCTTCATCTCTTAACACTCCCCCACATCTAGTCGGCCCAGAATTTCCTTTGCCGCCCCATCAAAGTTAACCTTAACCCAACCAACAGGAGGGCTCTACCACACAATATTATCTCTGGGAGCTTTAACTTTCTTGATAGGAATTGAAATATCCACTTGGAGCTGCCATCTACAAGCCACCTACAAATCATAATCAGTTAGAGGAACTCTATCTCTAGGTTTGGAAGAAGATCCCAAAAATAAAATTCCTTGATGGCTCTACAAACTTTGGAAGACACCACATCAGCACCAATAGGGGAGTCTCTAAACACCCAATTATTCTTTTTTTTCCAAACACCCCAAGCCAAGTGAGGAATAATGATGAAGGGTGCTCCCCTTAATACCACAAACACATAACAAACACAGAGAAACAACAACAATTTGCAAGAACAGAAAATGGGCTTCTTATTATCTCCACAAATGTGGAATTACAAATATTCAGAATTACAATGTGCAAAGCCACATGGTCATTTCCCTTACAATATTTTGTAGGACAAAGCCTCGAATCATTACCCAGATCTACCAAGAACTGCCCGAACTGCCCTAGACAACACTACGGGTCTTCCTTATATAGGCAATTTTCCACCGCCTGGGAAGGTTCCAAAAATTTAGCCATTAAGGCCGACCAAACCTAGAATTATTTTATTTTTCAATTTATTACATCAGAGTCAGCTCAAAACATCTTTTGAAACCCAAACAAAAATTTTGAAGGAAATTTATTTTCTACCATTTCAAGTGGCCCAACTTCCGGAGACCATAAGTCATCACCCGTTGACCCGATTGACTATTATGACCCCATTTCGGAAAGGGCGCAAAGTGCTCTACAATTTTTGAATTAAACAAGTTTCTCTTAGCCAAAGTTTTGAGCTCATCCGGGGCCTCTAAAGCCTTCAAAACTGAGTTCAAAGATTTTGTACCCTCCTGCCAATATTAAAAATTTTCAATATCTTCAAAACTAGACCTGATCTGGCAACGAAACTTTACCGGCAAGCTAATATGACCAAAATGAACCTCCAGGGAAGAAAACAGAGCATTTTGATCTCGAACAGAAAACTTACTAAAAATAATAAATTTCCAAAAATAGCAGTTTTGCACAAGATAGCCCTTATTGAAAAGAAACCAGAAATATTTTTGGGTGATGCAAGATTGCTCTTACACCCAAGATGCTCCTGCATCAGACACCAGGGGTAATTTGAGAAGTGACCCTGTCACGTCTCAAGTGTGCAGAGGAAAACCAAGACGGTTAACCTCCTCCCTTGTCAGCGATGATGAATCTTCAACAGGTCGTCATTTCCATTTGACCTAATATTCTTCATATGTCACGTTCCTTGTGCTTTTGCCAACACGACTATCTAGTATATCCTCAATCTCCTTGATAGCTGAAGTAGTTGCTGGAATACTCCATTGTGCTTCTGTGATCTCATCTTCAACACCCCCTTCATGATACTCTGTCAAATCTAAAATGTTAAATACTAGTGAAATATTCAGCTCAGTAGGCAATTCGACCTCATAGGCATTTCCTGAATCATGATTCTTCAGTATCTTACATGGCCCAAACTTCTTCATTTTCAAGTTTCAACTTGTTGTATGTACCAATTGGAAATCGCTCCTTCCGCAAATGAACCATGACTTCATCTCCAACCTGAAATTCCTTATGCCTCCTTTTCTCATCTGCCTTATCCTTATACTGCGCATTCATCTTGGTAATGTGCTTCCTCACCTCCTCATGGATGTTCTTCAAATGTTCTGCAAAATTCTCCGCTTCAGCACTACTTATTTCTCCTTTATCTATCTTTCTCAGCTCAGATGCATTTCTGGGACTACTTCCATATACAATCTGGAATGGTGATTTACCAATGCTCCTGTTGACAGAATTATTGTATGCAAATTTTGTCTGTGGTAAAATCAAATCCCATCATGTTGGCTTATCTCCAACCAAACATCTCAGCAAATTTCTCAAACTCCTATTCACCACCTCTATCTGTCCATCAATCTGTGGATGATGTGATGAACTCAACTTCAAATCTGTCTTTAACTTCTTCCACAATGTGTGCCAGAAATATCCAACAAACTTAGTGTCTCGATTTAAAACTATGCTCTTTGGCAAACCATGTAGTCTCACCAATTCTTTGAAAAACAATTATGCTACATGAACTGCATCATTAGTCTTCTTACAGGGAATGAAATGTGTCATCTTTGAAAATCTGTCAACCACCACAAAAATTGAATCATGTCCCCGCTAAGTCCTTGGCAAACCAAGAACAAAATCCATACTGATATCCTCCCAAAGTTTTTCTGGTACAGGTAATGACTGATACAACCCTGTATTCTGCTTTACTCCTTTTGCCATCTGACATACTCTGCAACTCTGTACAAACTTCTTGACATCTTGCTGCAACTGTGGCCAATAGTAATTCTCACTAACCAAAGCAAGGGTTTTATCACGACCAAATGTCCAACCAATCCTCCGCTATGCTTCTCCTTGATGAGATTCTCCCTCATAGAACTTATTGGAATGCACAACCGACTCCCTCTGAATAACATATCATCCTGAATGATGAAATCCAACCACTTCGTTTTATCTAGAGTGACAGGTTCTTTACAAGCTTTCCAAGCTTCACCAAAATCAGGATCCTCTGGATACAAATTCTTGAGCTCCTTGAACCCCAACCACCTCAATCTGCATCTCTATCAGCAATAGTTCCCTTCTGCTAAGTGCATTTGCAATCCTGTTAGACTTTTCACTCCTGTGTTTCAAAACAAATGTATAACTCTACAAAAACTCAACCCATTTCAAATGTCTTTGATTCAACTTTTCTTGACTATTCAAATATTGCAAAGCTTGATGATTAGTATACAAAACAAACTCCCTAGGAAGCAGATAGTGTCTCCACTTCTTCAATGCCTAAACTATAGCATAAAATTCCTGATCATAAACATAATATTTTCTCTTGGCATCATTTAACTTCTCACTAAAATAAGCAATAGGTTTACCTTCTTGGCTCATAACAGCTCCTATTGCAGTACCACTAGCATCACAATCTACTTGAAAAACCTTATTAAAATCTGGAAGTGCTAAAACAGGTTGTTCTGTAACTTTTTGTTTCAATAGTTTAAAACTCTTATCTGCCCCAGTTGTCCACTTAAACTATTTTCTATCCCCTCTCATTGTTTCAGTCAGGGGTCCACAAATACTGTTAAAATTTCTGATAAACTTTCTATAAAAACTAGCCAAACCATGAAAAGATCTTACCTCAGTAGCAGTCCTTAGAGTAGGTCATTCAAGGATAGTCTTCACTTTCTTTGGGTCCATTTTTAGACCTTCTGCTGAAACTACAAATCCCAAATAAACTAACTCTTTCTTCCCAAAACTGCACTTCTTCAAATTTATCAACAATGTCTCCTCTCAGCTTCTCAAACAACATACGAATATGCATAATATGCTCCTCCAATGTCTTACTAAAGATCAAAATATCATCTAGGTAAACAATGACAAACTTACCCAGAAATTCTTTCAGAACCTCGTTCATAAGCCGCATGAAAGTACTCAGTGCATTGGTTAGCCCAAAAGGCATGACTAACCACTCATACAATCCTTCCTTTGTCTTGAAAGCGGTCTTCCATTCATCTCCTTCTTTGATCCAAATCTGATGATATCCACTCTTCAGATCTATCTTTGAGAAATACACAGCTTCACTCAAACAATCCATAATATCATCCATTCGTGGCAATGGAAACCTATACTTGATTGTGATCTTGTTTATTGCTCTGAAATCTGTACACATCCTCCATTCTCCATTCTTCTTTGGTGCTAATACTGTTGGTACAGCACATGGACTCAGGCTCTCCCAAATCAACCCCTTCTATAACAACTCATGTACTTGTCTATTCAACTCTTCACTTTCTGCTGGTGTCATTCTGTGTGCTGCCTTATTTGGCAAACTGGCCCCTGGAATCAAGTCCATCTCATGACTGATCTTCCTTACGAGTGGTAATCCATCAGGTACATTATTGGATACAATATCCTGAAACTCATTCAACAAATCTGCAACTTTTACAGGTACATCTTCTACTTCCTCTTTACCATCTTTTGGAATTAAAGCAAAACACACATGCTCATGCCTCATACCCTCTAAGAATTTTCTTCCATCAACAAAAGTTACTCTTGCATTACCACATACCTTTTCTTCTGTTTTCTTCAATGGCTTTAACTTATGTCGCACTCCATCCTTCGTCAGGGAATAAGTATTCGCACGACCATCATGTACAGCACGCCTGTCAAACTGCCACGATCTACCCAATAACATATGACATGCATCCATAGATATGATATCACACAGTACCTCATCATGGTATTCACCAATCTTGAACTTCACTAGGCATTGTTCACTGACCATGACCTTGTGGTCATCCTGCACCCAAGCGATCCGGTATGGATGTGGGTGTTTCTGTCTCTTGAGCTTCAACTTTGTGACCATCTCTTCTGACCCCAGATTGTCAGTGCTTCCACTATCAATAATCACATCACAACACTTACCCTCGCACTTGCATCTAGTGCAAAACAGGCTCCTCCTTTGCTCAGGTTCATTCTCACCACTCAACAGGACTCTTCTATTAATTAGCGTTTCTCCTCTTTCAGCATTTTCAGAATGTGATGATCTGGCATCTTCATCTACATGTGCAACTCTAGCTTGGCCTTCAGATCTCCTATCTATCCTTCCTTGGCGTTGAGGACATTCAAATGCCCTATGACCTTCTTCTCCACAGTGAAAATATGTTCCACAGAAGCCTCCTCTTCCGGATCTTTCTCCTCTTCCTCTTCCTCTTTGATCTCTATTATTCTGATCATGGAAACGATTGAAATTGTTTCCTCTCTGATTTTGATTGCTACTGGCCTCATCCTTCTTTTTCGAATCTTCATTTCGGCCTCCATATGACCGTCCACCAGATCGTCCACTACAACCTCTTCCGCTTTGTCTGCTCTCAAACTTCTTTTTCAACTTTTCCTCTACCTTTAGGGCAAACTGGTATGCTTCTTCAATACTGTTCATTCGAACCAGATTCAACTCCTCCTGAATGCTAGGTCTCAACCCATTAAGGTAACGGGCAACTTTCTCCTTATCAACTTCTGCATGGCCTGTTCTGATGAGGATTCAATAGAACTCCGTATACTCCTAAACAAATCTTCTTGTTTGCTTCAAACCTTGCATTTTCTTAGTAGGTCAAGCTCATAATCAACAGGAATGAACTGTCGCTTCAATTTATCCACCATCTGATCCCATCTTGTAATTTTATCCTTTCCTCTTCTATTTCGCTCCAATTGAATCTCTTGCCACCAGATCTTCGCATGGCCCTCTAGTCTGGCCTTCGCAAACTTGACCCTATCAGGATCTTCAATATCTTCATACTCGAAATATTCTTCTAATTCATTGATCCAGTCGATCAACTCTTCTGGGTTAAGGTTTCTTGAAAATGCAGGAACCTCAATCTTAGGTCTTTCCCGATCTTCAAAATGGCCCGAAAAACCTTTCTTCCTCTTGGTTCAGAATTTCGCCTTCTCCTTCCTGATCAGAATTTCCTTCTTTGGCTTCATCCTCACTTTCGTCTCTGACATTAAGATTCATTCCTTTGCGAATCTCTTCTTGCAATGCTCGCACTTGTCTCTGGAACGCTCTAACCTTAGGTGTCACAACACCAGCTCTTCCGCCACGTTCCCTTCATGGAGGCATTTTCGCACTTATCACTGAAACCCTAAACCACGGTCCTGGTGCAAACTGCCTCACAATCGGCGATCTGTCTACACACTCAGGAACTCCTACTCTGATACCACTTGATGAAGGGTGCTCCCCTTAATACCACAAATACATAACAGACATAGAGAAACAACAACAATTTGCAAGAACAAAAAATGGGCTTCTTATTATCTCCACAAATGTGAATCATTACCCAGATCTACCCAGAACTGCTCGAACTACCCTAGACAACACTACGGGTCTTCCTTATATAGGCAATTTTCCACCACCTGGGAAGGTTCCAGAAATTTAGCCATTAAGGCCGACCAACCCTAGAATTATTTTATTTTTCAATTTATTACATCAAAGTCGGCTCAAAACATCTTTTGAAACCCAAACAGAAATTTTAAAGGTAATTTATTTTCTGCCATTTCAGGTGGCCCAACTTCCGGAGACCATAAGTCATCACCCATTGACTTGATTGACTATTATGACCCCATTTCAGAAAGGGCGCAAAGTGCTCTACAACACTTGAATTAAGCAAGTTTCACTTAGCCGAAGTTTCGAGCTCATTTGGGGCCTCTAAAGCCTTTAAAACTGAGTTCAAAATTTCTGTACCCTGCTGCCAATATCGAAAATTTTCAATATCTTCAAAACTAGACCTGATCTGGCAATGAAACTTTACCAGGCAGGTTAATATGACCAAAATGAACCTCCAAGGAAGAAAATAGAACATTCTGAGCTCGAACGGAAAACTTACTAAAAATAGTAAATTTTCAAAAATAGCAACTTTGCACAAGATAGCCCTTATTGAAAAGAAACCAGAAATATTTTTGGGTGATGCAAGATTACTCTTACACCCAAGATGCTCCTACATCAAATAACAAGGGACCAAAGGAAAGAGGGCAAAATTAGAAGGGGGTACCCATTGACCTAAGAGACCAACCAAGGTGGGAAAGACCCAATCCACACTTCAAAGACTCAAAATATGAGACCAAACATCACACACAAAAGGGCAATCCAAAAGGAGATGCGGGGCACTTTCACAATTTTCAAAACAAAGGAAGCACCTATTAACAAGAGAAAAACCCTAAGTTACCGGTTCGGGTGTGGGTACACAAATCTGGTACATGGATGCGCAAAAAAAAAATTTAGAGGTTTGGGTGGATTTGGGTATGTATGTATATGTATGTGTTGCACGCACATGTGTGTGTATTATACATACAAAAAAATAAGAGAAATAAAAAAATTCTGAAACTAAATCATTTCATAGTATGATACTTGATCATTGATCAATGCCAAATGCCAAATGCCAAAGAAAAATATTAAATGCCATTTGATAGTTGAAAAATATTCAAATAAGCAATAACAATAAGCCACAGGGCTAGACACGCACCTAGCACACACCCGCACCCAGTGCAAGCCTGCAGGATGCGAACCCTACAACATAGGAAAAAACCCTTTTACACAAATTATCCAAAGTGAGGACCTTGTTTTGAAGAAAGATCCAAAATATAAATATAAATCTTGGGAATCAACTTTGAGTTCCAAACTCTAGCCCAAAAAGGTGGAGGAGAAATAGAAGGATACAAAAAAGACAGCCGAGGCAGCCGAATAACAACTAGAAGGGGAGGCTGCCCACACCATCTTGTCTAAGGAGGCCTGCTGCACAATGTAGATTGAATTGAGCATGCACTGGAGGCTCGAAAGATCCCTGTGAACCACTATTACATCTTTCCAAGCACCATTCTAAATACAGTCTCTCACAAAGACCCCAAATCTGTTAATACAATCCAAAGTGAGGACCTTGTTTAAGAAAGATCCAAAATATAACTATAAATCTTGGGAATCAACTTTGAGTTCCAAACTCTAGCCCAAAAAGGTGGAGGAGAAATAGAAGGATACAAAAAAGACAGCTGAGGCAACCGAATAACAACCAGAAGGTGACGTTGCCCCCACCATCTTGTCTAAGAAGGCCTGCTACACAATATGGATTGAATTGAGCGTGCACTAGAGACTCAAAAGATCCACTATTATATCTTTCCAAGCACCATTTTAAATATAGTCTCTCACAAAGACCCCAAATCTGTTAATACAATCCTCCATAAAGGGTCTATAAATCAGAGAATTAGATAAAGGCTCATATCCCAACCAGCTGTCATCCCAAAATCTGATTAGTCTTCCTGAAACAAGTTTCCATTTTGTACCTTTCTGAATGATGAATTTTGATAACGTCATACAGTTCCAAAGCAATGAACCAGAAGGAAGATCCTCCGAACTTTAAAAAAAATAGATAAAGAGCGGATTTATGTGCAAAGACCTGCCCAAAGGACTCCTTATTTCAGTATCTAACTTTTGATTTTATATGATCCAGCTTTCTAGCAACACGAAACATGGCTGATCCATTCACATCAACACTCCCCCCCGTCTCTTATTTTATCCCTAAACTGAGGATGAAGAACCACGTCTTAAATCTAAAGGGAAAGCATTTTTTGACAGCCAAAGAATCTACAGAGAAACATATCCAAAATGGATCCGAGCTGATTCTAGGGAGGGCCAAAAGAGAGCACAAAAAGTCCATCAGCCAGTGAGGAGAAATAAGAGCTCTGTCCAGCTTCGCCTGAATGAGATGATCACTAGCTCGCCAATTAGTCCAAGTATAAGATGCTCCACGAAGATCCCTATCCATCAAAGCATAATCTTGAATGAAATCCATCAAATCAGTCCGACTATCAAGTGGAAGCTGGAGGAGTATTGAGGTCCCCTATGACAAGCCAGTTCTCCTCATGAAGATGTCTGCAAGCAGCCAACAATTTCCAGAAATTTCTCCTAGCTATTTTATTGTTAGGGGCATAGATATTAGAAATAATCCAAGAAAAACCATCTCAATTGTGAGTAATCTTCGTAGCTAAATGATTAGCATCCTCCCAAAAAGGCTCTCCAGAAGTAGTTTTCTTATTCTAGAAGGTTGCAATCCCTCTTGAGGCCTTGTCAACATTACAATAGTGAACACCACTGTCTTTGAAGCAAAGATTATTTAGTTTCATGAGCTTCTCACTCTGCATTTTAGTCTCTTAAATAAGCAAAATATCAGGTTTGTGATCCCTAATAATATTGGACAAAAGGTCATGTTTAGGAGGGTTGTTTAACCCTCGAATATTCCACGAAATAAACTTCATTTTAAATGCGGGTGTTTTGCAAGCACATTTCTGGAAGGGTTTTTAAAACTCCATCAGAAATATCCTGCAAACTATCATGTTCTCTACTCCACTTCAGAGGTTTCCTTCTTGAACCTCTAGAGCCCCCACACTCAGCTTTAGCTTTGTTTCTAGTTGACACTCCCCAAAAGGGATGTCTATCCCCGCCTCCCCCCCTACGCCTTGGTTTGACCTCAATAAAGGGCGATCCATCTTCCTAATCAGAGTCTTCAAAGTTATAGTTTTCTTTTAAAGAATCAGACTCCTCCCTTCTTTTAGTGAAATTACCTTCCTTTTTTGATATGAAATTACTAAATTGTTATTGTGAAGATTGGTTTTACTCAATCCAAAAAAACATTTGATGGTCTATCTTTTTCTACAGTGATAGCCTTGGAAAGTATTTTTCTAGAGAGAAAAAATCCATATTCTTGGCTAAATGGCTTAAATTTAAAGCTAATTTAGGCCCTCTATCATATCATTTCTTTGTTTGATGAATATGACAATGCTATAATTGCATTTTTGTACATAATCTCAATACTAGAAATGAAGAGGTAATGTTGTGTAGATAATCTTTGTCTTCACAACATTTAATTGTTCTCTCAAATTGTAGTACAAAAACCTTTTGCTGCATAAGAACATCAGCTTGATGTTTATATGTAAGGCAATATTGCACCTAGATGTCCAATCTTTATGACATCAAAATCTTGGCCATTGTGATTTTGTATGCTTATTCTGATATTATGCATATTATCCTACATGTATTTTGTGTGTATATTTTACTTCTACTTTATATGAGTTAGTACTTTGACTAAATTTTAAGGTTTGGTTTACTAGAAAAGCTTGTGAATGTGACTTGGTTATGTAGTTAGAATCTTTGAAAATACATAATTCATGCACAATTGACTCTACCCATTATGAGAAATGGTTTCTCTTTTATTGATTGATTAAAAAAAAATTGGATAATATATTCTTTGAAATTTCCTACTTGAAAATTTAACAGTGATAAAATGTGTTTTTCTTTTATCCTAGTAGGATGCAAACATGTTTATTGTAGTTGCTTTGAGGTCTTACCAATTTTTCAAAGTTTTCAGAGTTTGTTATGATAATGCGGTCTCTATGATTAAACATTAATTTTTATTTAATAATAATTTAGAATGCAGTTCTATTAGTTCAATTTTATCAGCAACTAGGGTTTGCCAGCGGACAGGGTTTTTGAGGGCGGCCTCTGACGTCGGCTTCACGTGGAGAAGGCCCTAAATGCCTGTCTCTACACAAGTTTGTGTGCTAGGCCAAATAAGTGGCCTTCCCTTACAATGTTTTTCACCTCATTCTCTATGCAGTCTTTTTTGTCTTTGTTTCATGTCATCAACACTATTGTTTAGCCGACCCTTCTCTCTACTTCTTTCTTTTATGCATTTAATCTATGTACTAATAGGAGTACCTCGCATTTATGGAGGTTCACTCTCTCGATATGGTAAATATTATGAATGATGATAATGTTGATCTTAATAATGCTTCTCATTCAATCCCACCTAATAAAAAATCGTTCAAAGAGGTCTTCCATTAGTCAGTTTGTGTTCCAAACTCTACAACTTTTCTTGCTAGTGTTTCTTGCAAACAAGATAGCCATGGAGCCAAAGAAGGTAAGTGTTGTTCTTATTACCCTAAAATTGTCACCTTCTCTCCAAATCAAAAAATGCTTAACATTATCTATAAAGAAAAGGAAAGACTTAAAACATTGCTATTTTTCTTCTTGTTGATATGAATAAGATTCCTACTAGGAAGTTCCTAGAAGACTGGTTTTAAAATGTTTGGTTTAAGAAACTTGGTATACAAGATTTTTTCTGTCATTTAATTCAAAAAGGTATCTTTATCATTTTCTTTAAAGAACCCAATACGCAAGAGATTCTGACAAGCAAGCAGTACTGGAATATTGGTAACTGCATGTTTAGGGCCCTAAAATGGACTCTTGAAGCCATTAATGAAGAGATTCTAGCTTTATCATGCCCTAGATGGCTAACCCTCAAAAACATTCCCCCTTTGTGTTGGTCATTAATTCCTCATCTTCTTGCCTCCATTGGGAAAGTTCTTAGAATGGATGACGCAAGGGTCACTCTGTCGCAATTGAATGCTAGGGTTTTAATGTCTATTAACCTTGGAGTTGACATCTTGAATAAAATTGAAGTTGATATGGAGAATAATCTTTTCTCCTATGATGTGAAGGTTCTTGGAGGTATAAACACATGTTTTCATTGTCGCCGAGAAGGCCATATTCAATTGCATTGCCCTATCTTGTCTAGGGGTGCTAAGAGTGCTCCTAGATCCACCCTTGTGGCTTCTCCCAGAGGTAATGTGGCAAAGAAAGCTCTCCCTAATGCTTCTGGGTTCCTCTCCATGACTCTCTACCCACCCCTCCCTCTTCCTCTGATCCCCCCATTCCCCAACCTCTCCCTAGTGCCTTCTCCTTCAGCCTCGATCCTTTCCAAAATCACTGAGGTTGCTCTTGCTCCCTCTAGTGCATGTTCGGATGTGTGTAGTCCTTATTTGAGCCTGAACAAAATCCCTTGAGGTCTCTTAGTATGGACTCAACTAAGGATCCCCAAGGTGGAACCAATGATGGCGGTGTTGTCTCGATGAGCTAATAGTCCCCTCAACCTCTCATGCCCCCCAATGAGCCCAATTTGGCTTTTCTTCCGAATTGAAGATGTTGAGAAAGGACCTCTGTTGGATTATGACTGAAATATCCGAAAATATGTCAATGATAGAGAAGCCTAATAATTAACAATATAGTAAGCGCTTCTTCATTTTTTTTAAATCACATACATAACATTTAATAGGACTTCCATATCCTATTTTATAGGAAACCTCCTAAACCAATCCCTTCATATATACGAGTTGTTCTAACAACTCATAAACAAACTATAAAAATCATTATTAATTGTGTGATGTTATAACAACTCACTTTTATTTTAGCAAACATTATTATTCTAACCCATGTGAACAACAATTCCCAACGGCCCCCCTTAGTGTGAACATGGGAAGAAAGAACATCACACAAATTGGAAACAAAATCGTATGCCTATGCATACTTTTAGGTTTGCATAACTATCTGGATCTTGTTGCACATGATCACATACGAGAACATATCCCGCTTTCACTTGCAGTGAAGTTATCACCGGCCGACCACACTTTCAAGAAGTCCAACAATGGGAGGATCTCTACAGCCAGTTGCTCTCCTATACAACTGTTTTCAATATCAATGATATCCATATTCTCCATTTTAGCACTTCCAACTACAATGAGCCAACTCTTGTGACTCATGATCTTGATTCAAATGAAAGTCTCTCTCCTTCCATGGTTTTAAACAGGCTTACCAAAAACCTTAATGTAAACAAGAACCCATCAACTGTCCACCTCATCTGGTTTTCTGAATCCTCCCACAAACCCTTTCAAGATCCATGAACTGACTTACTCTAGTGCTTTTGCTTGCCACTATGTATTACATACGGGACATTATATAGAAATCAACATACTTATCGCACATCCGAAAAACCCATACTAGAGGGAATGGAACATTGGGTATATTATTCTCCCCCACCACCACCCAATGTGAAATTTCCACTTATTCACACAACTAGAAACATTGAAAAGCGAATCATACATGTTGCATATTAGAAAATATAATGCTACCAAAGTTGATAAGCGGCCTCGTCGTTGGTGATTGACGAGAGGATGATGTTTGTCCTCCTTTCGTTGCCTCATGCCTCCAATAGGTTTGCTACTTATCAAATTTGACTTTGAAGCGCAATTCATCAATTGAAAGGAAATAATATATCCTCCCGCAAAATGGATGACGCGTACAAGTGAAAGTACATCCAAGTACAATAATTATTTTTGACATTTTAAAATTTTGACAGATGACAATACCACTAATGACTTGCAAAAATAGACCCTATTTTAAAAAATGATATAACTTGACTCACTTAACATTGAGTATCAAACCAATAATATTTTTACGTCAGTCTAAATATTATCAAAACAATCTATGGACGTAGACTATAAAAACCAAACTAAAAATTATTATTTGAAATGACTCACTTAATGAACCATCACAACTTTTTGCTCAAACAATTCTCCAACTAGGCACCAATCTGACTGCAATAAACCACGAGCTCCTACACACAGCCACCCTAAAAGGCAAATAACACAAAAAATCTTAAAACCAAGTGGATGTCTGGACAACCTATGCAACCAAGAACAAAGAAGACCAATAATAGTCATAGCTAGTAGATGAAAAACCAGTTCCAAAGTAGTGAAGCCCCATACATGTTTGATCACTCCAAGCAAGATGTCAATCCTTTCAAATGAGAACTTGATCTGCCAGTAACAAATGATCCGCTCCACTATTGAAAATACAATCATGCTCCAATGAAGGATCGCATAGGAAATATGATGCACAAAGGAATAAATACCCCCTTATGCACCTGCTGACTGAGAAAAAATCATACTCCACAGATCATAATTGTTGTCAACTGATATGAAGCTTGCCAAAAATAGCAATAACCAAACAGAATCATCGGTCAGAAACATGTGCTGTCATATTTATCTCATCGATCTACCAATTTCCAGTTACGAGGGAGTCAATCAAAATGACTGAAGACAAGATCAGATCAGATCTCTACAGGCTTGAACCAAACAATATGAATGTTGTTGAGAAAGCTCAGAATAGAGTGGTCAACAGTGAAGCCATCCACCACGCTTCCACTGCAAAACAAATACAATGATCAAAGAGAACTGCAGACTACAAAAAATGAGGCGCCTTCTTCAAAATGGTGGTAGCCCTGGCCAATCAATCAATAACAACCAGCAATCAAAGCACTGAGAACAAAGGTTACCTCCAGCTTCAAATTCATGGACAGGCCCTTAAAAAAGATCCTCACACCCAATGAATTGAGGAAACCACCGGATGATACAAAGTCTCCGCAGATGCAATCTGTGAGCAATGAGACGGTAGAAAATAAAGCCAATCACAAACACAAAATTTCTTTGTACATAGAGCCAGCCACAAGCTCAAATCTCCACCAATATGATTAGTGCCAAAGAAAGCCAATCCGACCGCTAGTATGAAATCGCTGCCACGGAGATTGCAGAAGCCAGCCAGTACGAAATTGCTACCACAGAGATTGCAGAAGCCAGCCAATATGAAAATCACAGCCTTGCCAAACATACAAAGAGCCAGCAATCAGATATAAATGCCAACAAATTGTGAACAGGTCAATGATGTGAATGGCTTGGAGAATGAAGCCAAACTAGGTAGAGGATTGTGTCTGAGAAAACTTGGTCACATAGACCAGTTCGATCAGACAAGAATTATCAATAATAAAGACTCAATCACTTCTATCAATATGAACTCAGATGCTGATCTGAAATCCTCGATAAAAATATGCAACTGCCAAAACCTTAAACACATTGTCATTGCTCCTAGCTGGCATCACATTACTACCATTGAACGTTTAGCAAATTTTGCACTGTATCCCTCATATCTTTGAGATTGATTATCTTAAATATAATTTGACCTTGTTTTAATTTCTTATGTGTTGGCATCATGGCTAGTTCTATGCAAATGTGATTTAAGGAAATGTTTGGCTGTTGGCATAGTTCATGGGCTTTTTTTTATGCTTTTTCTTGAAAAGACTGGTGTATACTACTCTGGGTGGACGGTCTGTTGGCACTCGTCTTCACAGCACAGGAAATGGCTTGTCAACAACCTAAATTTTCAACACAGAAACCATGCCATAGTGGCAGGGTTACAAAAAGGTACCTCAATGCCATTTCAACTGCAAAGAACCTGCAGCCATAATAGGATAGGGTGAAGACAAAGCTCCTAGGTTAAAGGCTTGCAAATGGGAAGACTTTATACTTATAGTGAAGGTGTCAATGGAAATTCCAGACAAGAGGTTGTGGCTATGGTATATATAACAGCAGT
This sequence comes from Chamaecyparis obtusa, assembly GCA_027943335.1. NCBI lineage: Eukaryota > Viridiplantae > Streptophyta > Pinopsida > Cupressales > Cupressaceae > Chamaecyparis > Chamaecyparis obtusa. The sequence continues at coordinate 529,897 of BSBK01004834.1, forward strand.
ACTATAACTCCACGGCTGGCACAAGACTGGGAAAGCACTAACAATCACTGCTAGGTAAACAATAGCAGATGTCTGCCTCGCACAGAAAAAGAATATAGTGGTTTACCGTGAACTTCAGGAGGTCAGAGCCTTTTCCAGATATTTAGACCATGTTATGAAGAACCTACTGTTGCCTTCTGGAGGTGTATAGTGCAGTTACCATGCCATGGTTTACACAAGGAAAAAAGCCTATTAAAATTGCCAAGAGGTTCTCAAAGAAGTCAAATTTCCATCTCTAAGGATGCATAGTTCTTAAACGCAGGATGGTTTGAGGACAGAACATGTCAGGGAGATTCCTCTTCATGAATTGGACAGCTGGGGAGAAGCTGCAACTAGAGGCAGGGGGCAGTGTGGTGTCAACGAGGGATTATGGGTAAATTGTAATGAAATATTATGTTCTTAGTTTTTTGAGAATTTGGCTATAGGAATCCTGTGTAAATTTTCCATTTTTGTAAGAACTGTTAAGGGGCTCCCAAGCTGTTACTGTCATTATCCGGTAGTGTTTTGAAAAAATGGTTATATGAGATATAGATATTTTATCTTCTACTATTGCAATGAACCATATGAAGTATTGCAAATATTTGCAGGTGAGGAACCCAATACAAAGCTCTCTACTTAATCAGAATATATATATTGCAAGCAGTAGCATTTAACAATATTGCAGGCTGTAGCATTTAAAAAGTATATTGCAACCTGTAGCATGTGACAAATATTGTTTTTTCTATAATACCATTGGAGCGTCATTCCTATTGGTAAAGGAATGCATAGAAAGAGCAACAAAAAATACTACTTGCAAAAACAAAATCCAATTAAAATTGGCAAATTAGTTTGCCAACATTTTCATCTCAAATTGTACCTTAGTTGATATAAATTATTTTCTAAATGCAAAAAGATGGTTGCACCAAAAATACTTTTTAATAAAGGCATTTTCAACTGATAACCCAGGTCTTCAATAAGCAACTTTTAAAGTCCCATGGCAGATACAAGTCCAAACTCAATAATACAGACATTACAACACAAGAAATGGTCTCTTAGCTTACCTTTATTTAAAAATACTGACCCAGGCCGTAAGTTCTCATGTGCCTGTACAATACTTTTCTCAATACCATCCACAATAACATCAAATGACTGTCGAACAAAACCAAGAGATGTAACTATGTACACAACATATTGCAGGTAGCCCCCAGGGCCAGAGTGTGTGTGAATTCCACTTATGGCCACATTCTCCTTAGTGTACAAGTCTCCATACCTGCCCATGGAAACACGCAATTAAGTAAACTTTGCATATTGCGTAAGCAAATGAATAAAAAAAACATATTTTGCATTTAAAATAGCAAACAAATGTATAAAAGAACAAGTGAAGAGATCAAAGAGAAATTATGACACAAGCAAATGGTATATGTAGGATGAACCATGTGATAAAATATCTAGTTATTATGACAGGTACAGGTAGTCACAAATCATTGTGTTGAATAGTCACATCCTAGTTGTACCAGCCCCAAACAATAGTTATGAATGAAGACTTGAGGAAATGTGTGGTCACAAGAGGAATAGAAACCTATTACATAATGTAGCGTTTCTTTAATGGTCATCTTAGTGGTTTAGGAAGTTTCCTTTCCTCACTTCAATTCACAATTGTTTCTTTTCTATGTTACCCCAGGTTTCCTAGACAGGGGGACGGGGAAATGGGTTTCCAGGACAGATTTTTTTTTCTCGGAGCAGGGGATGGCAGTAGGAACAGCTATATAAAAAATAGGGAAATTTTATAAAATATATAGGGAAAATTTAAATATTCATATAAAAACATGAATAAACCTTACTTATATAAATTATAAAACCTTAACATATAATGTTTGTGTTAAATAATTTAACTTTAGAGTTCACATGAGAGTGGAAATCAAACAAATTATCAATTCTGAAACATTAATTTTATGGGACAGCCAAGGGAAAGGTTTCCGGAAGCTTCCGAGTTTCCGGGACATCCTGGAAATGGGGACAGGTAAATTTTTGCCGGAAACGCATCCCTGAGTAACACTATTTCTTTTAGAAACATTGTCATGTAACCTCTTATTAATAGAGCATTTCGTCTCTATTGTATATATCAATTTATATAACATGGTATCAGAGCAGGTCAATGAGGTCTTTTAAGTTTTGGCAAAAAAATTATAAAAAAATTGTGGATTCTCCTATAAAAATTTAAAATCTATTAGAAGTTTTATTTTTAGCTTTTTTGTTTTTTTTAAATTGTGGTTTTTTCTAAGGTTCTTTCATCTGGTCACATGTGGGTTCTTATTGTAAAATCGCAGGCTTTCAACCTGCAATTTTTTGTAGATATTCTGGAGGGTTTCAGTTTGCATATTTGCAGAGCTGTTTCTCATTTTTCTTCCGTCATTTTTGTGGAAGCCTGCACGTCACGATCTACATTATATGGCCCGCGCGACAGCCTGAGCCAGTGATTTTTACGCCAAGCCCGCACACCATTCTTCCACGTGTTTTCTACTGTCTGTATTGTCTGCAAAACCCACTGGTTTAAACCAAGGTGAACATACCCACCAATGTAAACACAGATTAATCTATGAAGACCATTGCAGTGACGCACTACTTTATAAACTTTCATACTATCCTTAAAAATTAGAATAGTACAGTATGATTATGATATATCAAGGTATACATAATATTAACTACTCTTGCCCATGAAACCTCAAATTATCACATTTTAATAGAATTTAAAGTGAGTTTTTATTTCTAATTTCGACACAATTTAGCAAGGAGATGTTCTGAAACTGATCTCACAAATTTTAAATCTATGAACTTTTAGTCACTTGTTTGCTAAAGGTACCAAAGACTTGAAGGTCTCGAACTCCATCCTACATAGTCTCCAAGGCCAGACCACCTTACCTCAATGGGCCTCATGGGGCAAACTTGCTGGTGATCAAACCCAAGACTTCAAAGTTCAAACCAGTGAGCACATCTTAGTCACCAGTAGATATGACCCAACGGACTCGTATCTAGGAATTATGCTTGTGGGATTAATTTCTTATAGAATGAGAGACCAATTTACTTTGTACAGATCACAATATTTTATGCATCATTCATCCTAATTTGTTTCTAATTGTTTGAGTCCATTGGCTGAGGTTTAACACCAAATCCAAATTAAACAAAACCCTTGGTCTTGGCAAGTTACCAGTAAATCTAGACTTGTTTGGAACTGTGTGCATGTGTGTGACAGATTCTTGTCAATTGGCACGTGTATGTGTAGGCTATGTCTCCTAGATTACTACATTTGGCACCATTGCCCAATGCATTCATGATTGCTTACTAGCAAGAAGTTGAATTGTAGTAAAATGAAAGAAACATGTAAAAATATCAAAAGATAGTCCACTTCCTTAGTTGTGATATTTTAGGGCTCATTGTATTTTTTAGAATCCTTTTATTGTTTTTCATTGCTTACTGGAACTTTACGGATGTCAATTGTAATTTTTCACTAGTTCATAGAGTTTTATCAATTTGTTGTACCTTCCTGTTTATGTATAAGTAAGCAACCCCCATGCAAAATGAAATGAACAAAGTTTTATCACTTGGCTGTACTTTTCTGTTTATGTGAATGAAACATCCCACATGCAAAATGAGATAAAGTCCAAAAGGGAAAGTAGTTATAAATAAACCCCAAGGCCTTAAGAGGTATTTTTCATGTTTTAAATGTTAGTGACCCATGCACATCCATCAGGCTTGTCTGGGTAAAGTGCAGCAAACATATTGTTCTTGGTAACACATTTGGCCCAAGTTGGTACCATTTCTTCTCAAGAAGATTGTTTCCTCTCCCATATAGTACCTGAGATATTGTCAGTGATATCATAGATATGTTTATTTCTTGTTCAGCAACACGAGCACTCTTTAGAATAAATTAAATTTTTCACAAATGTTTCATGTTCAGTCTTCAAAGAAGCAAAAAATAGAAGTTCAAATTTCAATTTTACCAGACCAGAGGAATTTCAGTAGTTATAGCAGGTTTATGGGTGGGTTCATAACAAAATCCAAAAATAAAAGAAAGTCGGAAAGATGTAAAAAACAAGAGCCAAAAAGAGCTCCACTAGAAATTGAGAATAGTGAAGGTTGGTGGCTACCAATTTAAAGCATTACATAAAACAGCATCTTAAGAGAATCAATACAAGGAAAATCAATATCATTGGTTCCTATTATGGGAATTTGTGCTAACAGTTACAGATTGGGTATCACAAGGAAAATGGAATGGAAGTCAATGATCAGGACAAGAGTAATGTTCTATTTCTGTGTCCCATGGGATGATATGCATTGTGACCATGTTGATTAGGAAAAAAAAATACAGAAATTATTAGAGTAACATTGGTGATGACAATGTTAACATTAAGAAATTAAGACCAAATAATGACGTATGTTGACTAATGACCCCAAGAATACCAATGAATCATTACCCTGGAAAATAAGATTCTACTTGAATACAACACAATACACTACAGAAGGTCTTGCATTACAAAAACTTCAAAATCGGGAAATCTGGAATTCTGAGTGGCTGATGACAGTGTGGAAGCTAACAGTCAGCAATAAACTGTTCACTGAATGCATATACCAGAAGTCTTCAAGGATATTGGTATGAGGTAAATGAAGATCCTTGTAGACTCCTTTTACCTCAAGACATTATCTCAAAATCACAAAGACAATCAACCTTGAGGTTTTGTCTCACATGGGCACTTGAGTGTATGGATGTGCCTTGCCATTCATATTGTCTTATTAGTTTCTTAAATCTTAACAGATTAGCAAGAACATATATTTGTGTCTTGATGTATTAGTTCCTTAACTCTCATCTTTGTCTTGTCCATGCACGAGGCATCTATCCCTTGATGCATAGTCATATTTGCCTCATCGGCATCTCCTCTACATACCCTAAATTTGGCACCCAGTTACCTTGTCCTATCATTCTGCTATTTGGCAACTGTTTAACAAAATTTCCTCCTTAAGCCTGCAAGTTTCAAAATTTTGAAAATTCAGTCCGTTCATCAGTTTTTCCATTCTGGCTTGGTGCAGTAGTTATCTGTCTACAGTTTGGCCAGATTCAGATGTTTGAAATTTTCAGTCCATTCATCAATTTTTCCATTCTGTCCTAGTGCACCAGTCATCTGGCCACTGTTTATCAAAATTTCCTCCTTTATCTGACAGTTTCAGAATATTGGAAATTTTCAGTCCATTCATCAGTTTTTTCATAGAAGCGTAAAATCGTTTGGGGAACAAATTGGCAAACCAGAGGAGTGGGATTTTTTGAAAAAATCAGGAAAAAAAGGGGAAAAATCAGATTTACAAAAAAAATGTGAAAATTTGAAGAAAAACAGTCAAGAACTACTTTAAAAAAAAAAATTAAAGGACATTTATGTAGCATGGATGATAAAGGACTTATATAATGATTCAAAGCACTTGCACAACCTCCTGATATATTTTAAACTTGGAGGACTCAAAGTTTTAACAGTGATATTGTTTGAATAAATTTCAATCAAGCTATGAATTGAAGTAGCACCAAAATATGTGGTCTTTCTTATTTTTCAAAATCACATTGAAGCTTTCTTTGCAAAATATTGTCACTTAAGAAAATCTTCATATTCATATAAGTAGAATTCATTTGTGATATTGCTATTAGGATTCATCTGTGTAGTTTTTGAGTCAAACTCATTGACCCGAGTTTCATGAGTAGTGGTTTACAAGATTCCATCTCTCACGAGAATGAATGGAACACTTAGCACTCATTGCATTCAGGTGATGCTCACAGAGGTGAAGCATCAGGACTTCCCGAGAGGTCACCCATCCCAGTACTACTCCAGCACAAGCGCGCTTAACCACGAAGTTTCCTCCAAGGTTAAGCCCACTTGCTTGCCTTCAGCAAGTGTTGTGCCTTACGAACCATTCATTAGAAAGCCCCTTAAGCTCATAAATTGATAAGTAGAAAATATTTTCCACAGCAAGTCCAACTGTGATATTGGTATCAGGATTCATCTATGTAGTTTTTGAGTCAAACTCATTGACCCAAGTTTCATGATTTTTGAGTCAAACTCGTTGACTCAAGTTTCATGAGTAGTGGTTCACAAGAACCCATCTCTCATGAAACTAAATGGAACACTTAACACTCATTGCATCTAGGTGATGCTCACAGAGGTGAAGCACCGGGACTTCCCAGGAGGTCACCCATCCTAGTACTACTCCAGCTCAAGCGCGCTTAACCACGAAGTTTCCTCCAAGTTAAACCCACTTTGCTTGCAACCCCATTTACAAAACCTTCAGCAAGTGTTGTTCCTTATGAACCATTCATTAGAAAGCCCCTTAAGCACATCAATTGATAAGTAGGAGATATTTTCCACAAGTCAATTTGTGATATTACTATCATGATTCATTTGTGTAGTTTTTGAGTCAAACTCATTGACCCAAGTTTCATGAGTAGTAGTTCACAAGAACCCATATCTCATGAGAATGAATGGGACACTTAGCACTCATTGCATCTACGTGATGCTCTCAGAAGTGAAGCACTAGGACTTCCTAAAAGGTCACGCATCCCAGTGCTACTCCAACTCAAGTGCACTTAACCATGGAGTTTCCTCCAAGGTTAAGCCCACATTGCTTGCAACCCCATTTGCAAAACCTTCAACAACCATCATTAGAAAGCCCCTTAAGCTCATCAAATGATAAGTAGGAGATATTTTCCGCAACAAATCAAATTGTGATATTGCTATTAGGATTCATCTGTGTAGTTTCTGAGTTTTACTTATTGACCTAAGTTTCATGAGTATTGGTTCACAAGAACTCATGAAAATGAATGGAACACTCAGCACTCATTGCATCTAGGTGATGCTAGTAGAGATGAAGCATTAGGACTTCTCAGGAGGTCACTCATTCCAGTATTACAGCTAAAGCACGCTTAACCACAGAGTTTCCTCCAAGGTTAAAGCCACTTTACTTGCAACCCCATTTGCAAAACATTCAGCAAATGTTGTGCCTTATGAACCATTCATTAGAAAGCCCCTTAATCTCATCAATTGATAAGTAGTAGAATTCATTTTCTAGAAATCTCTCAAGTCCCCTTTATTATATATACTCCATAAACAATTATATACAAAGTTGGCATGATATACACATGTGAAGTGATATATACACATGTATATACCTAAACAATTTTATATATGTTGAACTTAGAGACTGAATTGCATGAATTATTTAATTTAATTTTGAGTAAAGTTATAAATATCTAGCAATTTGATTAATCGTAAAAACTTATATGTCATAATTGACAAGCCTAAAATGATTATAATGATTATTATAGGGTTCTTTGTTTTCTCCAAAATAAAAAAAGGCAAAATTTTGTTCCCCTGCTCCTTAAGATCATATCGCAACAAATAAATAAGGCAGCTTTATTAAGGTCTTCTTTTGTTTCACATTGCAACAATTTAAATATTTGAAATTTATAAAAACAAAACCAATCTTAAAAAAGAAATAGTATCAATCAAGCTATACAATATATTCAATGTAGAAAGAGAGGAAAATTTTGTTTGTAATAGCCTATCTCCCATGCTACTTCCTGACTCTACAACACTTCGGGACTTTGCAAAACTTTCGACCCAGCTTTCCCAACTACGTCTTCAATGTCATGCGTCGATTTCCTAGAGAATCACATCATGTTTTTGCAAGTTTTTCCCATCAGCGTCGCTTTTAGAGTTTCTGCTAGTTTCCCACAAATTGTTTTGTTGATTAACCATCACCTTTTGCGAATTAATCCCATGATAAATCGCAAAAAAAGCATTGAAATCACTACACATGCCGACTCTCGATTAATCACATATAATCGGGATTTTTTGCCATTTTCTGCTTCTATGCTTTTAATATATATATTAATACTAATAGTCAATAATAATTAAAATTTTGAAACTACTTTATAATATTAATTATAAACTATAGGGGTTTGTTGCTTCCTCGTTAGAGGGAAATCTATGATAGTGCATAATAATTATAATTTTAAAATTAGTGTATAATATTAATTATATAGTTGATCCCATCAAAATCCATGGGGCAAGGTGTGCAAAGAGCTTGGGTCATATTGAAATTGCGATTTAAAAAAATTTATTAGCTGCTTCGACACTATCTCACATGCTCCTAACAATTTAGGATGATTGAGGCCCTTTCAAATCTCGTTGATGACTGTCATTGCTCCTCTCACTCCTCTGATTAGGGTTTTCCAGAGGTCAGAAAGAAAACTAAAGGGACAAAATTACAAAAAAATTCCAAGTCAATTCCTCATTGACCTTACTTCCGTCCTATAATCAACACTATTTTTGAGTGATTGTCAAATTCGTGAGTGTTTTGTAGGGTTTCGTAGGTTTTAGCAATGATTTTTTTATGTTTTTTTGCCATTTTTTAAGGATTTTAATACACTTTAAATGCAAAAAGGTCATTGAAAATCGGGTCAACAAGTGGTCAAAGATTTTTTCATGAATCAAGATTTTTTCAGGGGAAAAATCGGCAAGCTCCAAGATTCAAGATTAATCAAGTATAATCGGGATTTTTTGCAAATTTATGCTTCTATGAATCTTTTCATTCTGTCTTAGTGCACTAGTTCCTACATACTATCATCTGTATTGTAAGTATCCACATATATTTAACTAAAGTCTAAAGATTGTGTCAAAAATTCATTTATACATGCCTCTTTCTAGCTTGTTTTCAAATCTTTTGACACAATGTACTTAGTCTTATCAAGGTAGCTTCATCTTGTACTTGCTATAGTTGATCAGGCATAAGTGATTCATATGCCAAGAACTACCTATCCTTTTTTAAGGATTTTGTTCCACTTAATATCACTCTATCTAAATATAGCCTATAGGTAAAACTCTTGCCCTAGGATCACTTTCTGCTTTCCTTCTTTATAAGGTCTAAAAAGGAAATTTTCAACCTGCTACTTTCACAAATCCTGAGTGAGATTCTACTATAGTCTATTTTCCAGTTTGCTATCTTCTGGTTTTGGCCAGTCATTATTCAATCATCCTTTCACCCTACAGTTTCCAATCTTGGAATCCTACTCAGCCATATAGCTCCCCTGACATTCCCAGTTAGGGCAATCCTTTCAGAGTAGCATCAGCCATCAAATCTTTTTGCAATTTGCAAGATTTTGTGATCATACTTCAACATCATGGTGGTCCTTGCATGGAAAATTGAAGCTTGCCAGTTAGACAGCACACCAATTCTTCCTCAAGCAAATGGCAATCTCTCTTAATTTTCATTCTGAATAGCTATTCATCCCAGGTTGGAAATTTCTATTTTTCTTTTCCTTTTATTTTGTCTTTTTGGGGGTTATGTTTGCTTTATGGTTTTCTTTGCAAGGAAAGTGAAAAACCTGGGTAAAAATAGAAATATTATTCAACATTAGTGTTCAAACTTGTGTAATAAGGGAACTCGGTAGTACAGATCTCCTCCTCTATCCTTTTGTTTCATTTTCTAAAGGAAAAAGAGGGTACATTTTGTTGTTATCCCTATTCACACAGCACTCGGCAAATTAGTCACAAGAAGCGTAAAAACAGCACAATAAATGCTGCAGAACTATCTCAGCCACACACTTTTGCATGTACATGTCGCCTGCTCCATATGTGTTGCATAATCTAGCTACTTTATTACATTTTTTGTGTTTCAAACATCTTCTCTTGATCATCCACTTCATATCTATAATGTCCCCTTTTTGGGCATATTATTTTGTGTTGCGTCGTTAGCCATTTCATCGTGGTCCAGTGGGCTAACCGAGGCTTGGCAAGGATCAGTGGGATATTTGGCCTAGGTGATTTCAATTTCAGGCCAATCAAAGCAGTTTCCACAGGGTTTCCAGGGTACTTACTATTTATGGTAAGTCGGCAAGGTTCAATTTTCTTGGCATTTCAATAGTGGACTTGGAGCGTCTCGCCGAGAGCTTTCCGGCAAGCTATCACACGTCATCTTCCGAGTTCGTTTGGTCCTCCGTTTTAATGCCAGAAGATTCCTTACTTTATTATTATATCACTTTATGACTGGATAGTTATATTTATTTAAAAAGTGACTTAAAGGGGAATATGAAAAGACAGAGAAGGGAAACTGAAGAGTCACAGATGCAGCTTTAAAAGAAGGCTTGGAGTCTCATTTGATTATGCTTAGTTTATGAATTTATTTCTCTTGGAGAAACCAAGAAGCTTCAGCTTTCGGTTCTGAAACCTGAGGACGGAAACCTTCAAGCTTTCTCGGTGGATTGGACGGAAACCCAGTTCATCTCCGGGGCAGATTCACAGCAGAGTTCGCCATTGTATTTACAAGTTCTTGATAATCCAATCTTGTTGTTGCATTTTGTATTTCAGATTGGATTATTTGTAGTTTCACTGTTTCGTATTGTTGTTGTATAATGCGATAACATTTTCTGAGAAGATTTATGGTTATTTTGTTAAATCAATATTAAATTGCATGCGAATGTTTGTTTGTATTTCTGAGATATATTTGTGAGGTTTTCGAGAAAATATCCATCTAGGATACTACAGTGGTATCAGAGCTAAAAATCTTGCCAGCCTGTGAGGACTTTTCTTCAGAAAATTTGCAAAGATATTGGTAAGAAAATACTCTCATTTGCAGCATTCTCTATAGAGGAAACAGCAACTTACTAAGAGTCTGGTTTGGTTCAAAGCTGGAGATACAGTGACAGGAAGAAATCGCCATTTTAGTACTCTTATTGTTTACATTTAATATCTGCTTGGGCGACCTTGTGTCAAGGTTAAGCTCCCAACAATGGTGGTAGCTCCAGGCAAGGAGATGACATCTCTTCCTAACCGGAAACCCTTTATGACAGTGATACCCGCACTACCTTGGTTGCATCACTTATAATCAACACTCAGAGCAGTGTTGCATATTCAGTTGACAAAGAAAGACATCAACCGCAATACAAGGGAGACTCACGTGGTGGCTAGGTGATGGCACCTCAGTTCATTATACCCTTCAACACTTACAGTCAAGGCGTCATTTCTGTTGGCACAAGGAAGCTGTGTGCTTAGTAAGGCACGGTTTGGTAAGAGCATAGCAAGCACAACAGCGACAGTTGAAAGTAGTGATACGCCTTTCAATATCTAAGATTGGCAGAAGTATCATAGAAAGTGTTGCGGTTGTGGGAAATTGGGAGCCTTCATCTCCTCCATCAGCCGTGCGTAGAGACTGTAAGGCACAGAGGTCAGTCTAACACGGCAGAACTTCCTCACGCACGTGTAGACCATTACATACGCACTGTTCTTAGTGTTGGCTTTGGAAAGAGGAAAAAAAACCGACTGCATACGGGCATAGCGCACGTGAGTGAGACCACAGCGCGAAGGTGCAAGCAGGGAGTTCTTATTTTATCGCGCTTGGTATAAGAGCGCATAGCTTGTGAGTTACGAGACTATTTCGGAGGTCATGACCCACCGAATGGACTAAGACTGATGCGTAGGGAATAGCAGTAACTTCTACACGCCATGGCAAGCATTGTCGAAGATAGGTAGTCATACGGTGGAAGGTGGCAGTTCTTGACACCTACAGTGAGGAGTCTTTTGCAGTCGGATGTTGTGGAGATTGGGTGTCGAGGAGTAGCAGTTGCAGACCGAACTCCCTCCCAGCATCATGGACACTTCTTACAGTGCGGGTAGCCTTTGGTATGCAGCACGGGTTGGAAGGGACCAGTAGAGCACAACGGCGACAATAGAAAGCATTGGCACTTTCGGCTCCCACACGGCTTAGGTAGCACGGTCAACCCTCCACACTATTGTGTGTGAGTATCCGACTGGTAGCGTGTGGATAGTGGGAATGGCATGCGGATTTCAATCTAGAATGAGCCGGTAATGAGTGACAGTCGAACATGTGACTGAGGATACCCCATTTGGTTCATTCTCTCACCGTCCTCCATCCGAGCCAACAGTCTATCCTTGCTTAGGTGAAATTATAAATGGAATATTTTAATCAATAGAGCAATTCCCTGATAAACTGTTCACACTAACAAGGCAGTGACAGTGAAAATTTTATGAGAATCTTGTATTGAATATTTTCATTCAAATTTAGATAGAGAATTCTATCAAAATATTGGGTAAGAACACTACAGTGACATCTTAGCATTCATGGGAGGTCGGGAGTAGTAGTAGGAAGTCTTCAACACGGGATTCAGTTTGATAAACATTAGCACTTACAGACCCTTGCTATTTTTAAGCATCGTGGATATACAGTTCGAATATTCAATTGCATATCTAAATAGTGGCAAAAGAAACAAAAAAATTACTCACTGAGTAGCAAAAACAATCAGCAGTTCAAACACCTTCAATATACATAACATATCAAATATATAGCCAAATGGCTCACTGTAAATTCTCCCCTTACTCGAACTGGTATCAAGGGTCTATTAAACATTACTTTCTGACAGTCAAATCAGTTCATCTGCAGCCTTAAAGATAACTGAGAAATTAGTAGAGGGCATGCACATTCAGAAATTATATGGCAGCATCAAAATTAGTATTTAGGCAACAGCATTTCACAGTTACAGACGTAATCCAGTCCCTTACGTAAAGCTTGGAGAAAATTAAATAATGGAAACCTTGGAAAGCCCAGTATTCTCAAAGGAATTCAATGACACGTTTTACGGTGTGCAACTAAGATATATTCAGAAGGAAATTGAGATAGAAAATGAGTTATGTTTCCTTGGATGGCACTTGGAGGATCAAGAATTTATGGGAGGTATGCTTGCCAAATTAGATGAGATAAATTCATATCTATCTAGGATAGATCAATCTGATTGCAGGGTTTTCAATTGGACTATGCATCCCTCAATGGTTGCTTTGGTCCAATGCAGGTTTATGAATCATCCACATAAAGATGTTACGTTTGCAGTTGCCTCATGTCTCAATGAGATCACACGGATTACAGCAGCCCCTATTATTCCTTATACCGATCACATTTGGAGACAAGTATTATAGCTGATTGTGGACAGTTTAGGTGGACTAAAAAATGACAAAGATTCTACCTTTGCTAAGCAGGTAAAAATCTTGGAGTTAATGGCAAGTACTAGAATTTTCAGCCACATGTTGAATCTCGGTTGTGATAAAATGGTTCAACAATTATTTCAGTGCCTCCTAAATAATTTCAGGAAGCGTCATCCAGATCAGGTGAAGACATGCATAAAACTATCCTATCCTTGATCTTAGATGAGGACAATGACATATGCGAACAATTGCAATCAGAATTGTTGGCAATCTGGAGAGGAGAAATAAAGTACTCATCCGTGGCATGTGAGCTCTCAGCTGAATTGATTAAACTTCAGGCGGAAAGATGACTAGAGATGAACAAATATCATTAGGCTTACAGGTTGCAAGATCTCTGCTAGTGGGCAAGGACCAAGTGAGAAGAGGGCAGATTTGTTTTATATGCCAAGAGGGCTGGTCCCAAGAGCATGTTTGTAGTATTAATCAGAGAGAAGATAAATTGCAGCCAAGTGATAATGAAAATGTAATTTTGAATACATTTCTTTCCAGACATAGTGGAGAGTGCTCAGAGTTCTACTTTGGTGACTTGGTGGCTGAGTTTGACAACTTCACGGTTAAAGGCTGCGGTAATCAATTGGAAGCCTTTAGCAATTCATGTAGTGAGGAATCATGTGATTTATTTAGCAGCACCTCACTTATACATAATGCTAATATGGATGACCCTCTTGGTAATACATCCCAAAATAACAATGATGAGAAGCAAGCCTTGAAAGGTCAGCTGGAAGTCAATGACGATGTCATTATTGCAGCTCTTGTTCACCATGATAGCACTCACCAGGTTATTGATGATCTATATAGGAAAGCTCAGAGGGATAAAGGACAAGATGGTATAAGGAATGGATCCTATGTTGCAGATTTGTAGGGGGTCAAAACAGCATTTTGAGGATTGGAAATCAGAATCTCTGTTTACTTTCAGATTGTGACTACCTGTTACAGGTTGTTGGAGAATATGTTGAGCAGTTGAGGGAAAATGAGGATGAGGTTAATAAGCTCAATAGAGAGCTTAGTGTTACTCAAGGTACTTTGGAACACACACGTATTGCTCTTCAGGAAGCAAGAAACCAGGTTGTTGTCTCTAGCCAATACAAGGAACGGGACGACAAGGAAAGATCTGAATTCTTTCAGGAGGTGATTCAGGAGCTTGATAGCATACAGCAGACTTATTACTTGGATAGCTGTCCCAAAAGATCTTTGGGTCACCCAGAGTCTCCTTATAAGTTAGATCACTTTCAAGCGGTTGATAATTCCTTGTTTGAGATGGGTGCTGATTTGACATTTGATAATCCCCTTTTCGAGCTAGATGGGGAAAATATTTCCTACTTCCATGATGAGGATGAGATTGGTTGCAGGATTTGGAACCCAGGGTCAGTTACTAGAGATGAGTCTTGGTCACCAGATTGGAGTAGTGGGGTGAGCTCACTTGTTGAGCAGTTTGGTTTCTACATCAGCAGTTCAGGATGGGCGGTTATGTCTTATTGCATGATGGGTGACATGTCTTTCCTTGCACTACCTCTCGCTGATGGAGAGATGTCTCGTGTTGGTGAGCATCCCTTGATCTATTCCCCTTTTTACACAGTTGTGACTCCACTACATTACCGTACCAATTCATCCAGTGCCTATGGTAACTCTATCACCACAAATTTTGGGCATGATGATGACGGTTGGGTAGAGTTTATTCAGTACGGGGTTATTGAGCTTGGTATGATGATTACGCTGGTTGGTGTGAATTTTTCACACAATAGTGTGTATTGTATGGCTTCAGGTATAGAGAGACAGCTATGGAACCCTAATGTTGATTCAGGATTTCCAATGGAGTTGGCTAGTGCATCACATTATGGCCACATTGTATGGGATGCATTTTGTTTTCCATTTAGCCCACCTATAGAGGACTTTCTTTTCCGATTATTGCCTAGGTGTGGGATGAGTGATTGGTTGGGTACGCTTCCCTTCTTGCAGGAGGAAGCCTTGTCCGACAGTCTTGGCAGTTTGCCTCTTCAGTACAGTTTCCAGTTCGGGTTACAGATCAGAGGGGCCGTATTATGGCAATTGGACATTTTTGGTGATTCACTCAATATGGGCATGGAAAGATAGGATATTTCAGTCAGCTGGGGAGATGGATGGCCCTTTTGTTTGTGGGATCCAGGAGGGACATTCTCGCGGTTGGTAATTATTCAGGGAGCTAATTGGTGTGATGTTTGGTTTCCCCCCTCATTTGACCTTAGAGGCGCTTGTGACTTCAGTTGGAGTGAGGTTCTCAATTGGATTGAGGTTTTTCTCACGGATGATGGTAGCATAGGGCAGATTGATTCGACTGATCTGACACATGGGGTGATTTGGGATCTCAACATTAGACTGGTTGATGTATTGTTGTTGTGTGAATGGCTTCACAGGTCGGGGCATATTGTTTGTTTCAGTTTTTCACGATAGATTGGTGGAGCAGCTTCCCTGAGGTTGGTATGGGATCCAGGTATTATGGTCACAACATGCAGATACCGATTGCTTGAAGGCAAGCAATCTTCGGGAAGGGATGATTTGTAATGTCCCCTTTTTTGGGCACATTATTTCGTGTTGCGTTGTTAGCCATTTCATCGTGGTCCGGTGGGCTAACTGAGGCTTGGCAGGGATCAATGGGATATTTGGCCTAAGTGATTTCAGTTTCAGGCCAATCAAAGCAGTTTCCACAGGGTTTCCAAGGTACTTACTATTTATAGTAAGTCAGCGGGGTTCAATTTTCTTGGCATTTCAGTAGTGGACTTGGAGCATCTCGCCGAGAGCTTTCCGGCAAGCTATCACACGTCATCTTCCGAGTTTGTTTGGTCCTCCGTTTTAAAACTAGAAGATTCTTTACTTTATTATATCACTTTATGACTTAACGGTTATATTTATTTAAAAAGTGACTTAAAGGAGAATATGAAAAGACAAAGAAGGGAAACTGAAGAGTCACAGCTGCAGCTTTAAAAAAAGGCTTGGAGGTCTCATTTGATTATGATTAGTTTATGAATTTATTTCTCTTGGAGAAACCGGGAAGCTTCAGCTTTCGGTTCTGAAACCTGAGGACGGAAACCTTAAGGCTTTCTCGGTGGATTGGACGGAAACCCAGTTCATCTCCGGGGCGGATTCACAGCAAAGATCGCCATTGTATTTACAGGTTCTTGATCATCCATTCTTGTTGTTGCATTCTATATTTCAGATTGGATTATTTATAGTTCACTGTTTCGTATTGTTGTTGTATAATACGATAACATTTTCTGAGAAGATTTATGGTAATATATTGCTGGTTATTTTGTTAAATCAATATCATATTGCATGTGAATGTTTGTTTATATTTCTGAGATATATTTGTGAGGTTTTCGAGAAAATATCCATTTGGGATACTACACTGTCCCATTTTAATTTTTATCATCCAAATCAACTATTTTTACATTTCTTCTTGCCACCTGAGGTGTTTATACATTGTAAAACTCAATCAAGAAAATCAGTTCTAGACTCATCCATCTTTTAGTGTATCACTTTCATGTAGACAACTTGCCACCAAGACCTCTAGATGAGCTCTTTTCAAGCTTTTTGTTTCAATACTATTGATGTGAGTTTTGTGACCAGTCCAACATGCAAAATAAATACCAAGTATTCTACCCTCTCTTGAACAAGGAAACTTCAAATGCTAAACAATGGGACAAATGTGTGATCAAATTAAGTAACCCCAATGTTTACAATGCGTATTTTCTAAGGACTCAGAGCACTGTAATTTTCTTGGGCATGTGATGTGAGGATTTTGCAGTGTAAAGTTCTAATTTTTTTGCAGGTTGCAAATTGGTGGAGCTGCACTAAGACCTTTTGAAAGCAAATTAAAGAAACACAAATTTGGTGAGAAATTTTCATTTTTTTATGGGTATTGAAGATCTGAAGTGTGTTTCATTCTCATCCAAAAAGGAGAGAATTAAACATAATAGACTCTCTTGGAACTACTTTGCCTACAGTAAAATTGAATGGAAAAAATTATTATGATTGGGTATCTCATATTGAAATTACTCTAACTCTTCAAAATTGTTATGAGATTGTCATTGGCAGTGAACAGAGACCTGCAAATCCAGGAAAAGATCAAGAAAATTGGGATAAAAGAGACAAAAAGGCAGCAGCACTAATCAAGCTTACACTTTCAGAGGAAGTTTTTCCAAAAGTTCGTAATGAGAGAAGTGGAGTTAAAGTATGAGAAATTTTGAAGAATCTATATCAAAATTCAGGTGATGTATGGATCTTATCTCTCACTACAGAGTTATATAATATAAAATTATCAAGTTCACAAGAATTAGTCTCTCATCAAAGTAAATTGAAGGAAAAGAAAAATGAACTTTCTTCTCTTGGAAAGAATATAGATGATAGAGATTTTGTGCAAATTATATTACAAAGTCTTCCAGGATCTTATCAGTCATTTATAAGGGGATTAGATACTGCAGACAAATTAACAAGTATTAAATCTGAAGAACTATGTGCAAAGCTAGTTCAAGAGGAGAAAAGACAAATTAAAGAAAGAGAATCATTTAGTGAATCTCAGGCACTCATAACAAAGGAAAACAATTTTACAAAAAGTCACAAGATAATCAATCTAAAGAAAGAAATTGGAAGAATGAAAGTAAAAGTACAGATTATAATAGAAGTAAATGGAAATGTACTTATTGTGGCAAAATGGGTCATAACGCAAATGAATGTTTCAAAAAGAATAGAGATACAGAGAAGAAGATAAATAAGTCTACAAAGTTTGTTGATTCTAAAATAAATGCTTTTTGTGTTGCACTTAAAGAAAATAATTCTTTCAAGGATGATTGGGTTATTGACTCTGGTGTTACACAACACATGTCTCATAATAAGGAACAATTTGAGTCAATAAGTTAAAGTAGTGCAGAGAAAATATATTTGGGAAATAATAGTACTTTAGAAGTTGAAGGGATTGGAAATGTTAAAGTTGATAATGGAGTGTTCAAAAATGTGGAGTTAGTTCCTAAATTAAAAACAAATCTACTTTCTGTATCTCAAATTGCAAGTCAAAGGTATAAAATAGAATTCTATAATGACAAATGTTTAATCAAGGATGTGAACAATAATTATAAAGTGACTGCGATTAGTAAAATGGAGAATGGATTATATAAATTCCAAGAATTTACTTCTAACAATGGAGATGAGAATTTGTGTGCTATTGCTAAATATGATGATATGAGCAGGTTGTGGCATGAAAGAATGGGACATATCAACTATCAAAGTCTCAAGCTTATGGAGAAATTACATATGGTGCATGGGCTTCCAAAAATCTCTCATCAAGCCATAAGGTATGTGAAGGATGTGCAATGGGAAAGCAACATGTGTAAAGTTTCCCACAAGGTAAATCATGGAGGGCAAAAACTCCTCTATATTTGGTTCATGGTGATGTAATGGGTCCTTTTAAAACACCTTCAATTGGAGGATCAAGGTATGTTCTCACCTTCATAGATGACTATACTAGAAGAATTTGGGTGTATTTTTTACAAAAGAAGGATGAAGTATTTCAAAAGTTTAAAGAGTTTAAAGCTATGGCTGAAAAACAAAGTGGAAAATATCTAAAAATAATAAGAACAGATAGAGGGACTGAGTACTTAAATAAAATCTTCTTGGATTTTTGTAAAGAGCATGGCATAAAGAAAGAATCAACTGTTTCTTATTCACCTCAACAAAATGGGGTTGCTGAAAGAAAAAATAGAGCTATCATAGAAATGGCTAGATGTATGCTTCACTCTAGAAATCTAGAAACTAAATTTTGGGCTGAAGCAGTTCATACTGCCGTATACATTTTGAATAGAACACCGACTAAGGCAGTCTTGAACATAACACTAGAAGAGGCATGGAGTGGAAGAAAACCTACAATATCTCATTTTAGAGTCTTTGGTTGTAATGCATATGCTCACATTCCTAATGAAAGAAGGAGCAAACTTGAAAGAAAAAGTGAGAAGTGCATAATGGTTGGATATAGTGAGGAGACAAAAGGATATAGGTTATACAATCCTAAAACAAATGAAATTCATATCAAAAGGAATGTATGGTTTGATGAAGATATTGAAAGTAATAATCCTCCTACATTATCTTACTTTCCAATCTTGTTTGAAGAAGATAAGTCTACTTCTACTAATGATCAAAATCAAGGTGTGCAATCTTGTGCAGGAGGAGAAGGGACACAAGTTGAAAAATCAAGTGAAAGTGATGTAGAAAATACGCGGAAAACTAGAAGTATTCAAGAAATTTATCAAGAAAGTCCTAAAAATATGTTTGCTAACTATGCTCTCATGGCTAAGGTGATGCAGGTTGACACTCCAAGCACATATGAAGAAGCAAAAGGAAAAGATGAATGGGAAGCAGCTATTCAAGAAGAGTACAACTCTTTAATGAAAAATAGAACATGGGAATTGACAACACTTCCAGAAGGGAAAAATGTGGTTGGTTGCAAGTGGACCTATAGAACAAAGTTCACATCAGATGGAGCTATTGAAAAACACAAAGCAAGGTTAGTGGCTAAAGGATTCTCACAAACAGAAGGTATTGACTATACTGAAACCTTTGCTCCAGTTGCTAAAATGACTTCCATTCGCACAATAGTTGCTTTAGCTGCAAAGTTTGGTTGGAAAATTTTTCAAATGGATGTAAAAAGTGCATTTCTACATGGTGATTTAAAAGAAGAAATTTACATGCAACAACCACCAGGATTTGTTAAAGTTGGTGAAGAAAATTTGGTGTGTAGATTAAAAAAATCATTATATGGTCTTAAGCAAACAACAAGGGCATGGTACTCCAAAATAAATGAGTACTTCATAGTTGCAGGATTCAAAAAAAGTAAAGCTGATCCAAATGTGTATGTGAAATACAGTGATGATAAAGTTGTTATTATTGTCTATTATATGTGGATGACTTGATCATTACAGGAGATCACACACATAATATTGAAATAACCAAAGATCAACTCAAACAAGCTTTTGAAATAACTAATCTAGGATTGATGCATTATTTTCTAGGTATGCAAGTATGACAAGAAGAAGGAAGGATCATGCTTTCTCAAACTAAATATGCTCTTGATGTATTGGAAAAATTTAAAATGAGTGATTGTAAATCATCAAATACACCATGTGAAGTAGGACTAAAATTAAGTGCTAACTCTACTCAAAAGAAGGTGGATGGAAAGTTGCATAGACAACTTGTAGGAAGTCTTTTGTATCTTGCCATAACTAGACCAAATATTGCATATGCAGTTGGTATTGTATCCAGGTCCATGGCAGATCCACACATTGAACATTGGAAAGCAGCCAAAAGAATATTAAGATACATTAAGGGTACTTATCAACTTGGCATTGAGTACAAGTATGGAGGAGAGCCTACTCTAGTTGGATATACAGATTCTAATTATGCAGGTAACATTGATGATAGAAAATCAACTTCTGGGTACATCTTTCACCTTGGATCAGGACCAATTTCATGGAGCAGCAAGAAGCAATCAACAGTGTCACTCTCATCTACAGAGGCTGAATATATTGGCTCATCAAAGGCATCTCAAGAAGCATTGTGTCTTAGAAGATTACTTGAAGAAATCCACCATCCACAAGAAGCTCCTACAATAATATTTTGTGACAATCAAAGCACTATTAAGCTAGCAAAAAATCCAGTATATCATGCCAAGTCCAAGCATATAGAAGTGCATTATCACTTTGTTCGTGACTTGATTGAAAGGCAAGAAGTAGAACTACAATTTTGTGGAACAGAAGATCAAGTAGCCGACATATTTACAAAAGCATTATCTATTGTAAAATTTGTCAAACTCAAAAATTTGTTACAACTCAAGGAAGTTCCCATCCTCTCCAAATAAACATTATGGGGGAGTGTTAGAATAATGTTTATTCTATATCAGTAGGTGAGCATTTAATGCTCATTCCAGAACTCTCTTGAACCAATAGAAGACTCCAGATATTCCAGATTTTTCCTTTTGCTATCACCGTAGCTTCTGAAAGAAGAGTCTAGAAGTGTGAAGGGAGTGTATAAATAATGGAGTCTCCCTCATTGATCCGTGTAAGAAAATATAACAGCATACTGCTGTATAATTCTGCAGTGTCTACTCTGTATAATTCTGCTCTGTTTTTATAGTGAAAGATTTGCTCTGTTTTTGTAACCAGTCTGTTCTCTGTTTTTTTTATCAAAAACCCTTGGAGAATTCTGAATTGGACAAAAACTCAGTTCACCATTGAGGGGAATCCATACAGGGTTTCCATTTGTGCTTCATTGGATGAATTTTCAGGCAGATTTAACATGTTTCTTACAGAAATAAAGCTTCTTGGGTTTGGTGCATTCAGATCAGTCAAATTCAATAACAATAAATGTTGCCAGGAGGTCGATTTGGTTATTGATTAGTGAAATTCTCTACAAGGGAAGCTTCTTCTTAACATCCGTACCATTTACCAGGCTAGTCATACCAATTCCCCAACTGCACAATTCCTCATGCAAGCGTACCATCCAGAAATGGCATTGGGGTTTTTGTAGATTTCTTGATCAGTAATTGTCAGCAGCAAATTTGGGATTCATCAAGCATCAGGAAGACTTTGCGGATCAGCTTGTTTGGCACACTGAGAAAGTCCAGTTTAATTCAATAAATGTGTCTGCAAGCCACGCGTAGGGTTTAGTAATTCCATTGTTTCTTTCAATATTGTTTTCAGTAATTATAATTTATTGTTGATGCAAATAAAACCAGTTGGTGCCACTGCAGCAAGTTGGATACACATATACTGTGATCTCCTTGGATCCATCAATAAAATTCCACATCTAGTTGAGCACTGGACTCCTTGGTATACAAATTCTTGTTCTTGGTGACTCAAATTCTCTAAATTATAAATAATTGCACTGCCGTTCTAAATAAATCAGACTCGGAATTTTATTTCAGTCCTTACTAAATTTGTACTTTGGTTCAAAAAGCATCGTATCTTGGCATGTGTTTCATGGTTGAACTCCAGACTATCAATAGGCATTGAAACTCAAATCAAACCTTGGCAAATAAACTTAAAACCACTTCAATCAGCACCTAAACAAATCAGAATTGGATCAGAATCAGTGTGGATCTTTCAAGGGGACTGTGTATATAATCAGACACCTTCCCTGAGTATGAGAAGCATTTATAAAGTGACCGACCATTGCCAATGAGAACATAACTGTCAGCAACCATTTACCACAGACTCCTAGCAATTATCCATAAGAAAACAAGTAATTAACATAAAGAAGGTTACAATCATAATAACAAAACAAGACAATGACAAATTAAGACAACGACAGATCAAATGTGTGAACATAGAAAACCACTACACCAACATTAGAAGAGAAAGCATGTAAGCTCAATTGACCGATTATAGGGTATTCTGGACACATAAGATGGCACAGAGTAACAAGGAGAAGGAGAAGAACTGTAATATCAAGAACAATTACAGGGATGACACCTCTACTTATGAAGAGTTACAAGGCATCGATGATTGGAGTGAAACGAATAATAACAAAAGCAAATCCAATGGTATATTGTACAAACTAAGTCAAAAGACATGTTACATTGTATAACTGAATGAATGATACAGATTTATAAGGGTTAGTAAACATGCTCATCCCCCAGATCAACAACTGCCTTGACGAAGGTGAAAATAAATTTATTTGCAGCTAAAGGAGTATAATTCATAAAAAAATTGTACTTAGCAAAATTTAATTTTTGAAATTTTGTATGACAGATGAAGGATCGCAGACCGATGTGTACAATGTGTAAGTATAGATAACCCTTCCATCAATAGGAGAAGAGAGCGGGCGAGCAACACTGGACTGATAATTTAAGGTCACAAGCAATAAGTTGAGCATAATCAACGTGCAAGTAGGACACCTACCTGGACTTGAGACGCTCGAGGACTTTGATAGTGACAATCTGTGAGGCCATACATGCGTCCAGGTTAACGAACACAATTCTTTTCCCATTGGGTTCGCCTACAATGAAGGTTCGAGCCCGCAGCCTGAAGTGAAGGCCAGAGACCAGCTGGTCCATGTTAGCGTAGCCCATCATGTTCACGTCCGCAGCCGGTCCCGTGATGTCATATGACCCTGTGCCTATTAGAAAGGTGTTGGAGTCTGCTAGGGAGCCATGAAGTAGCAGCATTAACACAGAGGGAACAAACACACAAAGAAGAACAGCCGGCAATCTCTGTAAGGCCGCCATTGAGACAGAGTAAAGAGGGAAAAAGATGTTTTAAATCTTCATTACTATCGGAAAGAGAATTGGACCCTTGGTTATATGGAGCTGCAAGCTGCTTAATTTAAAAGAAACGTCAAAGCTTTGCTTGTTTCCGACATTTTGCCGCTTCTGCTCATTGTCTTGTTTGCACGCAGGGATATTTTATAAACCCTACTTTTAGGTTAGTTGTGACTCGTAGATCAACATGAATGGTAGGTACGAGGAAAACTATTTTCTACATTATTTAGTTAAATATGAGATAAATACGAGATAAGATAAGATAATTTTTAATGTCTAGAAGGCTAAACATAGTCTATGATGTCAAGTTATTTATATTTTTATTTTTATTTTTAATAAAATATAATTAATAAGAATTTTGATTTTTTAATCTATATTTTTAATGAAATATAATAAATAAAATCTTATTCTTGGATTGGACACAAACTCCAGATTCAATAATGAAATTAATCAATTGTTTATAAAAAAGTTTATTATCATTTAACAATTTTTATGGATTATAGATGTCTTGCACAAACAACTTTAACGTTTGGAAAGTCTTGTTGAAAGGATATCTAATTTTTATTAAGTCTTTTAATTTCAATTTAAATTTTAAATTTTTGGAGTCA
Organism: Chamaecyparis obtusa; assembly: GCA_027943335.1. Lineage (NCBI taxonomy): Eukaryota > Viridiplantae > Streptophyta > Pinopsida > Cupressales > Cupressaceae > Chamaecyparis > Chamaecyparis obtusa. Next base: position 553,884 of record BSBK01004834.1, read on the forward strand.
ATCTTTTGGTAAGATTTGATCATTGTCCATTAGTTTGTATCTTAGAATATTATAAATTAATCATTCCTTAGTTGTCAGGATAACAATGGGTTGTTAAATAACATGTATAATAATTAGAGATATATTTAGATCAAGTTTTATATCTAGTATGATAGAGCTTGCATGTTATGCATCAACATCTAGACACTTTGCATATTTGTTTGGTTTATCTTCCAATTTTGTATATTTACAAAGGGGTTTGGCTAGTTATCAAGAGAGGTCTTCCCTCTTCACACAAGTTCTTATTTCAAGATGATTTTTCTTTTTTTAAGATTAATTAATTGGGGTTTCTATTCTTAAAAAATATTTTACTGTCAATTTAACATATCCTAAATAAAATTAAAAAGAATTCTAATTCTAATATTTATTCTATTTCTATTATTCTACTATTTTGAAAAATAATTATAATTAACATTAACAATTAAAATTAATTACATTATAATTTTAATATTTTATTCTATTTTTTATTTTTCTAATATTTTTAAAAATGATTATAATTTACATTAAAATTAAAATTAAAATTAATTAAAAATTAAAGGCAAGTACTCGCCATTATGTGGCACTTGTTACAATTATATCTTACTCCTCATATGGTACTCCTATGGCTTGAATATTTTCTTTACCATATCTCCTCCTACAAGTCATCCTCCTTATTGTTACACTATCCAATAGCATCATCTTTGAGCCTACCACATACAATTAATAGCATGCCTCTTATTTCCTCCTACAGAGCATTGTCTCCCTTATCATTTTATCATTGTGTTCTTTGATGCCACATATGGGCCTACACAATTGAAATAGATAGAGATGGAAGAGAAAAATATATACAACTCTGGATAAAGAGGGAGAGATAGAAATATAAAGGTAGAGACAAGAAGAGATATATAGAGAGGATGAGAGATACAATCATAGAAAGATAGAGAGAGATAAGAAGATATATAGAGAGAGAGGAGAGTTCAATAGGGAGGGGGGAGATGGATGGATAGTGAGCTCTTGCCATGTCCAAAGATAGATAGGGAGAGATGGAGATAGATATAGAGATAAAGATAGAGTGAGAGAGAATGAGAGAAAAATAGATAGAGAGAGGTAGAGAGGTAGATAAAGATATAATGATAGGAGGTATATAGGGAGAGATATAGAGGAAGATATAGAGAGAACTATAGAGGAGTATTGAGAGATATAGATATATAGATTGTTAGATAGAGCGATAGAGAAATAAAGGTATAAGGAGATATAAAGAGGAAAGATGGAGATCTAGATAAATAGATAGAAAATAGAGATGCGAAGAGGGTTAGAGAAAGAGGAGAGATAGACATATATTGGAAGAGAATGAGAGAGATATAGATAAATAGGAAGAGAAAGAGAGAGACATAGAGATAAATAGGCAAAGAAGGTAAGAGAGAGAGAGGGGGGGGCATGGATAGAATAAATTAGAATATTATATAATAAATCTATTTTTAAAACTTGATTAAAAAAAGATAGGATGTCCCAAAAGAAGGTAAAATTATAAGAAAGATGTTCTTATCAAAAGAAATAATAATGAAAGATATATATATTTCCTTTTAGACATATTTTTTTATTTTTTTTAAATTAATATAATTATATTATTAAAATTAATTCTACTTCATCGAGGGGAGATATATCCTGGAAAACCTCATTACCAGCTAGGAAACTATGGAGTGGGTCAATTCCTCCAACCAGGATGTTGTCGTGTTTCTCCTTGATTTTGAAAAAGCTTATGATAGAGTGGAATGGGATTTTATCCTCACCATGCTCAATGTGTTTGGCTTTCCTGATGAATTCTGCAGATATGTCAAAGTCCTCCTTAAAGATGCCTCTACCCTGATTGAGGTTAATGGGAATCTCTCTCAACCTATCCCCCTTTCCCGCTCCATTAGGCAGGGGTGCCCTCTTGCCCCTGCCCTCTTTGTGATTGCCTCTGATGCTTTTTTTTACCTTCTCAGAGATGATACTGTCTCCTAAAGTTCATGGCATTACTCTTCCAAATGATTCTGAGCTTCTTAATATTCAGTTTGCTGATGACACGTCTCTCTTTCTTGAGCTCTCTAATCGTAATATTCATTGCCTTACTCAAAAGCTTGATATCTTTGGGAAAGCTTTAGGTGCCCGCATCTCCAACTCCAAATCCATCCTTCTTGGGTGGGATGAGGAACCCCCGGACTGGCTTCATCAATTTGGATTCTCCTGGGGAGGTCCTAACAAAATTGTTAGATACTTGGGTATTCCCTTCTCCATCTCCATCTCCCCCTCCCTTAAGGATATGTGGCTTTGGATTAAGGAAAGAATTAATAAGAAACTCAATAAATGGGATAATAGAGTGCTATCCCTTGCCAGAAGGATCCAAGTCTATTAAAAGATCCGCTCTTCTTACAACATATATTTCTCCTCTACTTGGATGTTTAGTAATTACCAAGTGTTCGAAATTCAAAAGGTTGTCAGAAGGTTCTTGTGGTCTTATGGGAAGGGTAAAAGAAAGGCCCATGCTGTCAAATGGAGTTGGTGACATATTGACAAGAAGCTTGGAGGGTTGGGTTTGAAGGATCTCAGACAGCAAGGGATTTCCCTTGCTGCTAAATGGATCTTCCAGGCCCTTGATGGTCGGGAACCTTGGAAGGTGTTGATAAGGATTAATATTCAAAATGGTGTTCCCAGACATGCCAAAACTTGGAAATCTCTCCCTTTTAGTGATCTTGTGGTTGGCTCCTTTCCTGTCTCTGTTCAGGGCACTTGGGTCTTCAAGTCTATTTGGAGGGCTTGGGAACATGTGCGTGGATATATCTATAATTCTAGGTTTGATAACAGTAACTCTCTGCATGGAGAACACTCAATTTGGTGGAACCTCCACCACAATGGTAAGCCTCTTGCTTTAACCCAAGGTTGTTCTGCTAGATACTGACATAATAGAGGGATTAAGTGTTTTATGAACATCTTGGAAAATGACAATATTATAAGCTGGCAAACTATTAGTAGTAACTTTGATCTCGTTGACTCTCATAAAAGAACTTTCAACATGGTTAAGAATTTATGTGCCCCCCTTAATCTTCCCCGTAGTATTGATGTGGACTCCCACAAGTACCACTCCTTCATATGGGATGATGGATCCCTCCTTCCTAAAGTTAAAGCTAAAGACATTTATAAGATTCTTAATGGCGACTCCTCGATTCTGGACCACCTTGATTCCATCTAGTATGTTCATATTAACCCCCCTGATTGGCAGAAAACTTTAGAAATTTTTTGGAAGTCCCCCATCCCCCCTAAGATTAAATGCTTCAAATGGCAGCTCATGCTAGATAGACTGCCTATTAGAACTCAACAAGGTGGCTCTGATACTTGTCTTGTTTGTAAGATGCCTAAGACTATGAGGCACATTTTCTTTGACTATCCTTTTGCCAGGGAAGTGTGGATGCTATTTGGAATCTCCATAACTAAACATGCTTGTAATTTTGATATCATTATTGGATCTATTCTTGGTCTTAAAAAAGATGCTAACCTTTTCTGGCATATCCTTTCTTCTTACATCCTTTGGTTTATTTGGAAATTTAGAAATGAGAAAAAATTTCAAGGTAATGGCAAAGTTCTTACTGATTTTCTTAGGAAACTCATACGTTTTAAAATTATTTCGTAGGTTTGCTGTGTGATGAGGCTTGAGAAGGAGAAGCTACTTAGATTTCTCCAAGATGGCCATGCTACCATGTTTATCTACGAATGAAAAATGGCTTTGAATGGGCCAGCATTGCGGACAATCAGGGAACCTTTGATGATGCTCTTAAAAAGTTGATTAAGGAAATCAGGGATACTAGAGGGCCCTATTTTGATAAACTTGAATTATTCGCTCGTATCTTGGAAAGGAAGAAAGTTGTTTGGATGGAGGGTGCTCAAGGGTGGACCTCTTGGGTTGAAGACTATAATTGTATACACCTAAAAATGGTCATCTAGACTATTAGCCCCTTTTGCTAAATTATCAATTGCTTATTCTTGATCAAATCCTAGCTTTATCATTTATTTGATTATTTTCTATGGGCTAACCATCTTATCCTAAGTCTTTATTTATTAAAAGGAATATTTCCTCCCCTTTTAATAAATAAAAAGCCCCCACTTTTCCTCTTATCCTAAGTTGCACAAATAAAGCATTATTCTTATTTTATAAAAAAGGAAAAAAGCACTTTTTGTCTCATATGGACACAAAAGTCAACTTCTATTTTCTCATTGGAGGATACTTGTGCACATGGATTGCTCCTCTTTTAAGCTCCACCGTTGATTAAATCTTTTGCCTCTTAATCTCCATGGTCCATTTCTCCTCATTTCCTATAAAAGAAGAGCTCTCTTCTTCATTCTAGATACACAATTTTTATGCTATTGTTATGCTACAGGTTTTCTAGGTCATCTTGGAGCTTTTGGAGACATTCTTGCATCTAGGGTTTGAAGATTTGGAGCATTGTTGGCATTCATCTTGGATCTTTATCAACACTCTATCTTCTTGTCTTCATTCTTGCATCATCATGGCTTTCTTGCTTCATAGTTAGATTTCATTTCTTGCATAGTAGCTTCATTTTCATGGCATTCTTAGCTTAGATTTCCTTTATGCTTTAGATTAATTCATCTAGTTTAACTAGGAGGCTTTGTAATACTTGCATCTTTCATTTCCATAGTTTAGCTTGCATTTCCATTCTTAATCTAGCTTGCATTGCATTTTCATTCTTGATTCTTGAGGATATTGGCATTCTTGCCCTTGTCTTCATTGAATCTCCCATTGCATGGTTTACTAGCAAGGTTATTGGCTAAATAGCTCTAGCTGAGAGCATTCTTAAAACCTTTGCACTCCATGCCTAGGGAGCTATGGATCGATTTGTGAGGGCTCATTCTTGAGTTTCCTTGCATGTAATGATTCATAGAAGTGTGACACATTTATAGCACACATTTTTGGCGCCCATGGGGCCGAGTAGATAGACTTTGTCCTTTAAATTCTGCATTTTCATCATTTTCCGTCAATTTTTCGGCAAGTTTTTAGCTTAATTTTCAGCCTCTGGTTTTTTGTCTCAGAGTATCGCGCGATACTTCTCAGAAATATCGCGCGATATACCTTTATATAGAGGTGCGATACTTCGCGCATGCTAGAAATATCGCCCGCCTTGAAGAGAAATATCGTGCGATAGTTCGCCCCTGACGGACTATCGCCCGACCTACCTGGAGTATATCGCCCACCAGTACTGAGGTATATCGCCTGGCATAAGGCGAAATATCGCCCGGACTGAGAAGTATCGCCTGGTGTCGGGCGAAGTATCGCACGATACTGTGTCTGAATGTGGCAGTGAGCTATTTTTAGGCTATTTTATCTATCTTGCAAGTTTCGGGTTGCTAGCTATCTTTTTGAAATTTTTTGAAATTTCCAGGCGTTTTCAAATCCGTGCCACTCTGGAAAATGGGTGCCCATTTTTTTTGAAATTTTGCAAATGGTATCAAAAGTTTAAGTGTGATATATCGTTGGAAAGGTCTTTCCGAGCCCAATCCAACCATGAGGCAAGGGAGCATCAAGTTGTGAGCCACGTTGCTAAGTAATGAGCCTTGTCCTTCTAGGTAGTAATTGCTTGAATTGTCTTCGATTGTGCTATGCCCGTGTAAACGTTCTCAACATTCAAACAAACGGTAGCATTCATAAGGTTCTCTATTTTGATATCACAAGTGCTTATCTTGGCAAGGTTGCTTTTGCCCTTGTTTCAAGTGTTCTATGACATGTTTGATCCCATACTGTTTGCAAACTTGTCTTTTATCTATTGCTACTGCTTGTCAAACTGAAAAATTGCACTGTTCAATCTACAAATTTGGTCCAAGCGCTTCAAAACTGAGTTTTTCACGTTCACTGGTCAAGAGTCATATGATATTGAAGTATCCTTGCATACCCTCAACCAAGAATCTTGAGTCATTTCTACTGTCCTGTCATTGCTACAATTCAGAGTTGCTAAACTTGCACTTTAACCCGTCGTAGAGTGTCTTTTTCTGTTCTTATCTGAAACTGGTTTGTTACCTACATGCTTAGATTTGTTCTAGACTGAAACAAATGAGTTAAAACTATTGGATTTGAGTTTAATGAATGCTACTCTTGATCACTTGTCGCATCACGGTTACCTCTCTAGCTACTTGCTTATTGAGCTTCTTGCTCGTTGCTTGGCTTTAGTCAATTGATTGCTGTAAGTACTTGAGCACTTTTGACGAGCCATCTCTCTCTATTGTTCTACTTTGACAAGTGATCTTTATTAGCTTTTCTTATCTCAAATCTAAGAAACTTTGTCTCATTCTATTAGTCAACCAACATCTCTTTTCATGCCGGTTACAACTCGGTCTCAATTTGAGCAGGAGAGTCATCCTCCGTTTAATTATACACAGTTACCTTCTCCAACTAGACGTTCCAAAGCACCCATTAGCAAAGATAGTTCTAGTTCTGACCAATCTGAGAAATCTAAGGCTACACCGTGGTATAAAGGAGGTTTCCTCTTTTCCGCGTTCAAGACTCCCAAAAACACAGACAATGTCTCACTCACTTTGACTGAACAAGAAAAGTTTCAACTCTTGCAAGAACACTTTGAGCGTAAGGATAATCAAGCGCGCTTAGACAAAGAACACAATCAACAAAGGATGGATGCTACTAGGCGCATGGCTTATAAAGGGACATTTCATGAGCAACCTGAGACTAGTAATCATGAGCATAGACCTCTTTTTAACAATGGCAACAATGACAACAACACGCCACCAAGATCTCCTCCAAGGCCAACTTTTGCTATGCCTTCTTCACCTCCTAGACCTCCTCCCTCTCAACATGAGGCAGAGGTTAATGATGAGATTTCTAGTGAGGATCTTATGAGATGTGAACAAGATGTGGATTTCCAACGAATGATGCATAAGCTTTTAGAGCGTAATGGCGATCAATATTTTCAATATATGACTTCTAGAGGATACAAGCTTCCTCCCGGCTATGATGTCAGACAAATTGTCCAACAAAGAGTACCAACTGAATTGGAAGTCCTTCAAGAAGAATTACGTCGGACAAATCAACGCCTTACCCAAATGGCATTAGAAAGAGAGCCTCCAAAGGTCTCTTTTGTAGAATCAATTTGTGCTCTTCCTTTTGATAAAGATCTATACATGGTCCCATTTCCTAAGGATATTGAGGTTCCTAAATATGACAAGTATGATGGAAATGGTGACCCTCATGACCATGTGCGTCATTTTTATGCTCTTAGTATGGACTTTCTTCATGAAGACACATATCTCCTACGCTTATTCCCTCGAAGCTTAAGAGGCCAAGCTTTGGAATGGTTTGCGAAATTGACACCACCTCTTAAGACTTTTGATGAGTTGGCTCAGCGATTTACCCAACAGTACTCTTACAACATCCAACAACCTGTCACTGTGATAGATCTCGGTAATCTAAGACAACATCAAGGTGAGCCATTTGCAACTTACTTACAACGTTGGAGGTCATTGTATTCTCGATATCCTCGTCAGCTACCTAAAAGAGAAAAGATTGACATTTTCGTCAACACACTTGTGCCTGAGCTGTATTATGATCTAAGGAAACAATTGTTCTCCTCTTTCAATGACATGGTTGAAAGTGCATATCGAATTGAGGATGTAGCTATAAGAAAAGGGGATATTGTTATTAATAAAGATGTTAAAGGCAATGGAAAAGACAAGAACAAACCTTGGAATAAGAACAAGTATGTTGTTAATGATGGGGTTGTTGATGCTCCTAAAGTTAAAGAGCCCGCTTTCAATCTCTCCAATGCTATCTATGCAGCAAAACAACAAGAAGCTAGAAACACTCACAATGCTCCTAAACCTCAATATGCAGATAAGCCTAAGAAGTCATTTCGAAAGCGAGTCTATACCAAGTTGGCAGAACCTTACGATGTGATCCTTAAGACTTTGGTTGACAATGGATATCTTACGCTTCCTGATAAACCTGGTAACTGGGATCCGATAAATAAGCCTGATTGGTGGAGAGAGGATCATTACTGCCATTATCACAGAAACAAGGGACATCCAACAGACAATTGTTTTAGGCTTAAGGATGATATTCAAGATCTTATTGAGAACGGCACAATCTCCACTGATGGCTTAACTAAAAATTCTGATCACACAGCTTTCAAAGATCCTCTACCTAAGCATGATAAGGGGGAAACCTCTCAAACACATAAGAAGAATCATGATGCAAAGATCAATTACACGTATCCTTCTAATACGCCTGTGATTAACATGGTAGAGCCCGTTGAGAGTGTTCTTATCGTAAGATCTCAAGATGATAATAAAGCCAATCATGGTAAGCCAAAATTGGTCTTGCAAACACATGGTAGTTCATCTTCCCGAAGTGAGACACTGAATGCTGTTACTAGGGGGCAAGCCAAGATTGTCCTTAAAACTGCGCAAGATCCCAAGCAAGCTTTGCCTTCCAAACAAGTGGCTCCTTCAGCCACCTCTAGCTATGATCTTATCCAACATTTACAAAAGACACCAGCACAGATATCTATCCTTGAGTTGCTTCGGTTATCCCCTTCGCATAGAGAGATTCTTGATAAAGCTCTACGTACAACATGTGTTCCCAATGACATTGATCCAGATCAATTTCAGGCTATGGTCAACCACATTTCATCTCCGCTATCTCTCTCCTTTTCTGCAGAAGATGACATATCTATTGCTCACCCACATAATCTAGCTTTACACATTGAAGTTCTAGTCTACAATACCCGAGTCCGCCGAGTCCTGATAGACAATGGTGCAGGGTTAAATATTGTTTCTTTCAATGTCATACAACAATTGGGTTTGTCAGAATTTGCTGTGGATTCCAAGAAGAAGATTACTATAAAAGCTTATGATGAAGTGGAACGATCTTCCAAAGGTCTTGTCACGCTGCCTATTCGAGTGGGTCCTGTCACGAAAGATATTAGCTTCCAAGTATTGGACATCCCACTTGCATATAACATTCTTTTGGGTCGTCCTTGGATCCATGACATGCAAGCTGTTCCTTCCACTTATCATCAATGTGTCAAATTTCCATACAATGGCACTGAAGTTGTGATTCCTGGAGACCATACTATTGCTATTAATGCTCTTGCTGCTGCTGAAAAATTTGTTCCTCACAATGAACCTTCTGTTGATCCTAGTACATCTCTAGTTGCTGCTGAGAAATCACTTAAGATGATGAGCCTTGGTATGGGTGAATATAAACTGGGTTCTTTTGCTTCTATACCTATTTCTCCTAGGTCATATGGGAGACCTTCTGATCACATGAAGCCTTCCACTTCTGCTATGGTGATCTTTGATACTTTTGTTCCTTCATCCATTCCTTTAGAAGCAGACAGAGAAGAACAAGCTATTCAAGAGTGGATCTATAGAGAGGATTCTAGAAATACTCCCATGCTCAGTAATTCAGACACAGATACAGATGAGTCACCGCTACACACTATGGCTCACATGGGAGATGATCTTCCTTCTACTTCACTTCTTTGGGGGGAAGCATGTATGCCTACTGATGATATTGTCGAGTCTTCTATGTCTAGAACCTATGTTCCTAAAGAATCATTGCACTATGATAGACAACGTCGCAACATTGAGCGACTGCTACAAAGAGGTGATCTATCACATAACGACATGAATGTTTCTACTTCTCAGCATATTAAACCTCTTCCAAAAGATTCTTCCATGACAGATATGGATGTTGATGTAGTTCATATTTCTTGTAACCCACCCGACGTAGTTGATGAGTCTTGTGTTGGATCTGATGAGTTTGTTCCTCGTATTGCCTTAGTGGACTACGTTGGTCCTTCTATGACAAGTCTAGATCTAGCTACTTTTGGAGCCTACCCTATAGGCTCAACCTCTCTTGTCACCAGAGATGACATCCCTCGCATAAATGCTATTGAACCAGTCACTTCATTTCATCTCGCATCAACACCTGTTACTTCTTCCACCAGCGAACTAGCAACAAAAAAGATTGAATCAGAAATCAAGCATCACAGTCATCAAGTCAAAAGAAAAGAGCAATGGTCGGATGGTGAAAACCACATTGTGGCGGTATCCGAACCTAAGAAAAATAAAGATAAAAATTTGCTCAAAAATAATGACTCCAAAATAAAAGATGAGAAGTTGATTCTCTACAAACAAATGGTGCATTACTTCAAGCATGATCTCATAACTGTTATACTTCAGCCCATTCCTAAAGCTGAGAAAAGAGTTGCTAATGCCTTGGTTACTTTGATATCCATCTTACAAATGAAAAAGCATAAATCTCGCTTCAAGTTCTTGGTGGATGAATTATGCTATCCTGCTCACAAATCTTACAATCCTACCATCTTTTCATATCTTCCACCTCATATTCCTCTTGCAAATCCACCATGCCATTCTTTCCACCATCCCTTACACTTTGCCTTTATCTCTGGTGACTTGTATAGGAAGGGTCTAGATGGAACTCTCCTTAAGTGTCTAGAAATAGAGGAGTCAGAAAAAGTGCTAGCTGAAATCCACGATGGCATATGTGGATCACATTCTAATGATCCTCCGCTAGCTCAGACATTGCTTAGGGCTGGTTATTATTGGTCAAACTGGTTGAGACCTCCTATCATCACAGTTGCAGCATTTGGGCCTGGGGCCTATCAGTTCTCTACATCAGAGGAAGCAGATTCTTGATGCCCGTTTCTATCTGGGGCATTCTTTGTACATATTTTATGATCCTGAAAAAATTTCAAAAAAAATCATATATGATGTTGAAAAAATCCTAAAAAGCATATAAAGTCCTGAAAAAATACAAAAAAATCAAAAAATTCAAAAAAAAAATAGAAAAAGTGCCTTGGTGAAAACTTGAAAACAGGCGCCTTGGTAGCAAAAATACAAAAAAACTATAAAAAAAAAAAAAAAAGTCCTGAAAAAATCTATCAAGTGGTGAAAACCTGGAAACAGGCGCTGCTTGAGACCCTCTGCACCTATGTCTATCAGTCTTGCGTGGCGCTCTTTCGCTCCACTTCTCGCTTTGCCTCTCCTAGCCTGGAATTGATTATTGTCTTAGTCTAGGGGGCATATGTTGCTTTAAGCTTATCTTGGGTCTCTTTGTGCGTCTGGGTTTCTTGGGCAACTTGGTTCCAATGGTGTTTTTCAACACCACCCCAATGGTGTTTTTCAACACTACCCTTGCATCGAGTGTTTCTCAACACTTATCAGATGTCCTACCCCTACAGTCTAGTATGATGCAATATTTCTCACTAGCAGATGCGATACTCAGAGTTTGACTCTATGACCAACACACACGCACTTAAACAATCAACTTGCTTGAGATATGTTGACTTTATTTTTCTTTGTGTGCTATCTATGAAGATTTCTTTGATGAGTGATCTCTCCCTGAGAAGTTTTCGATGATGCATAGCTAGAAGACTGAGGGTATGAGAACATGTTTTATTGCTTTTTCTGCTTGTGGGTATATTTTGTTGATCCTAACTGTCATGAGCATTTATGCTGGTCTTACTTGACACTGTGGATTGACAGGGTATTATCCTTGACTGTTTTTGTGCAAGTGCATACTTGTAGCCATCTTGACTTTCCTTGTGTCTCGATGCGAGTATAATCTTGCTATATTAAACTTAGGTAATCTCACTGTGCTAGTCATCTTGACCTACATGTCTTTGATGCCTAGGTGGGATTCCCACATTTCTATCTGATATAGATCATATTTAGATCCACATAGTTATGCTAGTGTGTATTGTATGATCTTGCGACGCTACCAATAATGCTCGATGATGAATATTAGATGTCTATTGGCTTTGTAACCTTGCAAGTAAACCACTTTTCATGTAGCTTGCATTTCTTAGGTTCATGTTAAGTTAGTTTTGCATCTTGCATATGGAGAGAGCTCTCCTTTTCATCTTACATGGACTTGTTAATCAACTGTGCTCACCTTTCACTTCTTCTTAATCACGCCTTTCACTTCTTATCTTTCATATCACATCATTTTCCTTCATTTCGGGATTGAAACCGAAATCCAAGATCACCTTGATCATCCAAATCACCTTTTCCCCCTCTTTCGTGCAGTTGGTTAACCTTTTGAGGGTTGATCCTTCGATCTTCGCTGGGGCATTCTTCACCTCTTCATCCCCATCTCTTTCAACCTTCTAGTCTTTCATTCAAATCCCAAGTTCCAATTCTTCCCCTCTGTGGTGTTTCCGGGTTGAGGGACCGCTTGGTTCGTGCCCCGTGTCCCATGTGTGGGGCATACCTTCACTACTTGATGGTTGTTCTATTCTCTTCAGCTTTGATTATGATTTCTAGTGATTTGATCATGTCTCTCTTGCTTCTGCTTTCCCTCTACTTGGATTTCGCTTTCGATCCCGAGGGGGCAGACACATCATATCTTATTGGCTATCTCTTTCCTAAGTGTTCAGTACTGTCGCTACCAGGCTGACCATGCAGGATTTTCTATCTCTCTGCACTTCATTCTTTGGAGTCAGATCGCTATTTGCTTGCCTTCTTGGCTATCTCTTGCTTTCTTGGCTAATCTGAGTTGCTTTGTGATCCCAAATCGATCTCACATTTCAACTTCATTCTTTGACTACATGTGTTCCCAAATCAATCACACATTAGTCAAAGAGGGGCAAATGTATACACCTAAAAATGGTCATCTAGACTATTAGCCCCTTTTGCTAAATTATCAATTGCTTATTCTTGATCAAATCCTAGCTTTATCATTTATTTGATTATTTTCTATGGGCTAACCATCTTATCCTAAGTCTTTATTTATTAAAAGGAATATTTCCTCCCCTTTTAATAAATAAAAAGCCCCCACTTTTCCTCTTATCCTAAGTTGCACAAATAAAGCATTATTCTTATTTTATAAAAAAGGAAAAAAGCACTTTTTGTCTCATATGGACACAAAAGTCAACTTCTATTTTCTCATTGGAGGATACTTGTGCACATGGATTGCTCCTCTTTTAAGCTCCACCGTTGATTAAATCTTTTGCCTCTTAATCTCCATGGTCCATTTCTCCTCATTTCCTATAAAAGAAGAGCTCTCTTCTTCATTCTAGATACACAATTTTTATGCTATTGTTATGCTACAGGTTTTCTAGGTCATCTTGGAGCTTTTGGAGACATTCTTGCATCTAGGGTTTGAAGATTTGGAGCATTGTTGGCATTCATCTTGGATCTTTATCAACACTCTATCTTCTTGTCTTCATTCTTGCATCATCATGGCTTTCTTGCTTCATAGTTAGATTTCATTTCTTGCATAGTAGCTTCATTTTCATGGCATTCTTAGCTTAGATTTCCTTTATGCTTTAGATTAATTCATCTAGTTTAACTAGGAGGCTTTGTAATACTTGCATCTTTCATTTCCATAGTTTAGCTTGCATTTCCATTCTTAATCTAGCTTGCATTGCATTTTCATTCTTGATTCTTGAGGATATTGGCATTCTTGCCCTTGTCTTCATTGAATCTCCCATTGCATGGTTTACTAGCAAGGTTATTGGCTAAATAGCTCTAGCTGAGAGCATTCTTAAAACCTTTGCACTCCATGCCTAGGGAGCTATGGATCGATTTGTGAGGGCTCATTCTTGAGTTTCCTTGCATGTAATGATTCATAGAAGTGTGACACATTTATAGCACACAATAATGATGTTATGCTCTAACTGTTTTTGGCTCCTTTTTGGTGTTTATACTCTCGATAACTGTTATCTATTATGATGCTCTTTCCTACTTTTTATTAGTTATTTTGTTGTGAACTTGGTGGGTTGAGGCTCCGCCTCCCCACTCCTCTTCTTGTAATTCTCCCTTTTTGATCAATCGATATATAATTCAAAAAAAAAAAAAAAAATTCTACAATTCTTCACCTCAATTATAAACCAATGATTTCAAAAAAGTGGCTTCATATAGGAATGTTTGAATGCAAAAAATAATTAAAAATATATATTATTTTTTTTTTGAAAAAAAAAAAGTTTAATTATCTAAAAATATATAAATTTTAAAATATTAATTTTGTAAATGAAGTAATCAGCTAAATATGGTTGATTTTAGGAGCAAACCCATTTGAGTTGATCATAATATTGAAATTGGTCACTTCTTATAAATAAATTTTCAATATTTCATCTAAATGAACATCACTAAATATAACAAGTGCCACGTGGTGGCCAAGTACTTGCCTTTAGTTTTTTAATTAATTATAACCTATAACTTATAATTGGAGTAATTTTTTATTTTTTTTATAATTATAGATAATTATTGAATTGTTATAATTATTTGTATTAATAAGTATTTTTTTATTTTAAAATTGAGTAATAATGGTAATTGATAGAGTAAGCAACAATTATTTTTTTAAATAAAAGTACCATATTTTTAAAAATATATTAGTAGATGTATTGAGCTACATATATACAAGTAAAATGTTCTTTTTTAATATATATTTGAAAATATAAAATATAATAATGATAACTTATTTGATTATGTGTGATTTATCAGATTTGTGGAAATCTGATAAATGATACCAAAAATCACACACAATCAAATCCAGAAACGCATACATAATTAAAATGGATTGTGGAAATCTGATATTATTAACTTATTTGTTATATATTGAATATTTAGTTATATAATAATAAATATGATGTAGATTGATAATAGCAATATTAGTATTTAATAATAGTTATATTTATATAATTATTTTTATTAATAATTATAATACACTTATAGGTTGTCTTCTTTTCAAATCTAAATAATCCAAAAATATCTACATTAATATACCTAAAATATCAATAGAATTGAAATAACACAAAATATAATTACAATATACATAACTATAATTATACTATTATTAAAATGCGTTATTAAAATTGTTGCTTCCGAGAATTTCGTGTATAAGACACAATTTAATATAACCAATCATATCACCAATAAATATTTTTCACAATTTATTAACTTAAAAAATGTGCATGTCAACTATAAAAAAATTCACACAATCATAAATATATTTAAATTTATTTGATAAAGATTGGTCTAAAAAAAATCATTTAATCACTACTAACAATCCAAAAACTGATGCAATAATACGTACAAATACTAATAATTGCTACTATTCATAATAATAAGATACGAATTAAAGCAGAATAACACAGCCTAACCACACCCAATATGCAGATCAAAACACAAGATGAAGCCTTCCAAATTCACTGAATACGGCAGGGTGCGTGATAAATTTCTACACTTTTACGTTCAGCTTCTGAGAAGACTGGTGACCAAATCATATTGACTTGTCAAGCTCTGTTCGCATTCATACTTGGGACTTCTGCTCACCTTCTACGCAAGCTACACTCTGTTTTTGCCCATTCCAATCCAAAGTCTCTTGAGTTTTTGCGAATTTCAGTCTTGTACGTGTTCATTGAATTCCTCTTACATTTCAACCCTTAAAAGAACAACTCAATCTAGGACACTAAATGTTGTTTACCTTAAGCAATTTCTAAAACAGCAACAAAGTTCTCAAGATCAACTTTGGCCAATAGGTTTCAGAAAAATTGTTAATTAGCTATCTGAGGCCACAAGTAATAAAATTTAGCATAACCAACGTGCAATTAGGAGACCTACCTGGACTTGAGACGGTCAAGGACTTTGATGGTGACAATCTGAGAGGCCATGCATGCATCCAGGTTAACGAAGACAAATCTTTTCCCATTGGGTTCACCAATAATGAAGCTTCGAGCCCGCAGCCTGAAGTGAACACCAGAGGCATCCTGGTCCAGATTGGAGTAGCCCATCATGTTCACGTCCGCGGCCGGTCCCGTGATGTCATATGACCCTGTGCTAATTACAAAGGTGCTGGACTCTGCTAGGGACCCATGAAGTAGCAGCATTAACACAGAGGGAAGGAAAAAGCAGAGAAAAACAGCAGGCATTCTCTGTAAGGCCGCCATTGAGACAGAGTAAAAAGGGAAAAAAGATGTTTAAGATTTCATTACAGTCGGAAATATAGAGAGCTCCAAGCTGCTTGATTAAAAAGAAACGTCCAAGCTTTGCGTGTTTCCTACATTCTGCCTCATTTTTTCCTTGTTTGTACGCAGGGATATTTTATAAACCCCACTTTTGGGTTAGCTACGACCCATACTCCATTGCTCAACCTGCATGGTAGGTACAGATCTATTCCAATTTCTACATAAAATCTCTTCACGTCAACAGTATTTTAGGATAATATATGTCTTCGACAAACATCCATTTGAAATGGTCTTCTCTATAAATGGAAAATCTGCTTAACAATTAATTTCAGTTGGATTTGAGTATTTGCAATGTTTTAATTGTTATTACACATGACTTGGACAAATTATACTTGCACAATTATTTAACCTGTTGTTTCATTAAGTCTGGTTATGGGAGCCATCAAAACCCTTATGTAAGGTTTAGGGAGCTTGAAAATCTTAGATATTTGGTGATGTTGTAAGGCGTTGATTTTACACGTTTGGTCTCAGCAGCTTGAGCCTTCTTGAATACTTTCCTTCTGACTGTTGTTGTTTTGCTGGGTGTGTTCTACTGGTGTTTCTACTAGCATAGTGTGCTGGGGGTGTTGTAAGGTTTATCAGTTTTCCAGTTGTTTCACTTTGGATTAAGCAAATGCTTCTTATCTTTAAACTCAAGGTTTTAGTTCCCTCCAAAAACTAATTGTAAATGGTTTCGGGCCCCATTCAAAATCAATGTGACTTGTATGTGACTTGTATTATGGATTAAAAAAAATTGGTTTGTAGTTTTAGTGTAAATACAATGTTTAATTGTTTTTAATGATTTAGTCTTAATTTTTATTATTATTGTTATGAGATTTTAGATATTTAGAATAATTTTTATTTGAGTTTATATTTATATTTACAATAAGATTAGTTTATAATTTCTTTCATTAAAATTCTATTTTTATTATTTATTTTTCTAAAGTCAATCTCTATCATTGTTTATGAGCTTGCATTCTAAATTATTAATATTTTTTTAGATTTAAGGATAATGTAGATTGTTAATTATTATATTTAATCATTAGAAAATATATTTACATCACTTAATATCATATGATAGAGCTTGTCTAATATTACATTATATTAACATCTAGTCAAATATTTGTTTGGTGTATATTTCACTTTTGTATATTAATAAAGAAGGTTGATTAGTTATCAAGGAAGATCTTTCTTGTACATGATAATAATTCTTCTGAGACATTTCTTTTTTTGGATTAATTCTAGTAGGAGTTTGTATTGATGACCCACCCTTGAATTTTGAACATTTTTTCAAAAGGGCCACATCCCATTAAATTCATTTCTTTGAAGTTACCACTTTATATCATTCTCTACTATTAAGGGATATTGTCTACTATTAAGGGATATTGTTGATTAAGATCTCTTGCTACTCATATGGTACTAATATGACTTGAACACTTTCTTTGTCATTTCTCCTCTTACAAGACATCCTCTATATTGTGCCATTATCCTATAATATCATCTATGAGCCAACCACATACTCTTAATGTTGTGCCTCTTATTTCCTCCTACAAAGCATTATATGCCTTACCACTCCATCATTATTCCTTCTAGAGTCACCTATGGACCTACAAAATAGACTCATGACAATTGGAATAGGATTATTATTTCAACTCCATTCTAGCTAAATGATTTCCTTAGTAAGATTTCAACCTTAGTCTCCAACATATTTTGTCTTTCATATTGTTCACAAGTTAAAGATTTAAAACTATTAAATGTAAAAAGAAAACGTAAATTTAATTATTTAAAATTTATATAAACTTTAAAATATTAGTTTTATAAATAAAGTCAAAGTGAAGTCTATTTGATTTCAAAGGAAACTCCACTTGAATTACAATATTAGAATTGATAACCTCTTGAAAATTCTTAAAATTTCACCTATACAAACATCATGTGTAAATACAATAAATGATATTTTTGTACTCATAAGAAATATAAACTCATGTCAACCATTACTCATAAAATATCGATCAACAAATTTAACTCAAAAATCACATGATTAAATACTAAGTAAATATTATAATACTAACTTTATTAAAAAAAACTACATAATTTAAAATAGAACTTAAATATTTATTAAAAAAATTATATAGAATAATATAATCATTCAATCCTTTAAAATCTTTAAAAATGGAAATGAAATTCATCCTTTCATTTATTTTTCACTTTTACTTAAAGAACCTCACTGCTACTATAAGAATACATAAAATATAAGTTTTAATTTAAATTGTTATAATTTTTTTAATTTATTATTTAAATATACTTTTACATCCCCTTCCCAAATAAAGAATATTTATATTATTAAATTTAAACATATACATATTAAACAAATATATTTATTTTTAAATTTCAAGATTCTAATCTTAGATATAAGATATTATTAAATGAAATATAAAGAATAGATCATAGTATTATCAACAATCTTGACGTACCTTAAATTTTAATCTATTTTATATTCTTTAAATGATAATGAGTTTTATTCAACTCCACACTCTTTTGACAATTTTGAGATTTTCAATCAACTCTTATATGATAATATTTTTTAATTATAATGAGTTCTAAGATTATAGAAAATTCTTTGTATTTTAAGTGCGTTGACTTAGATAACTTATATCCAACACTTCAATAGCAATGATTCCAAGTGTAAAACTAGGGTCAATTTTAGAATAATGAATTGTTTAAAGATGCTAGCCTTAGTTACAATTATATAATTGGAGGGAATGTCTTAATGACAAACATGTTGGTTTCATTTAAATGATTTTTCTTACGAATTATTTGTAAGAATTAAAATGAGTGGGCTTTTTTATGTACGATTGGAAGGAGTAAAATTTATAAAATTTCTTCTTGGAAGTCTTTTTTTGGGTTTCGTCCTAATGTACGTCATTTTATTTTATTTTTTTAAATAAAATCTTTCAAATCTTTATTGCAATTACCATGGTACTGTTTAAGATATCAAATCCATAAGTTAAGTTATTCCTTTAAATAGCATTATTTATTCATAGATCTACAATTGTTGTTGCTAGAGCTAAATAGTCGACAATGATTATCAATCAAACACCCACTCAAGTATTTCTGAAAGTAGTTTATCCCCAAAGTGTTTCACGAGGTACATCCCTTGATAACCCCTCAAATATTGTTATCTGATTCCTATATTTTAAAACTGTTGACTATTAATTATGAATTTTCTACTACAACTTTTTCAGAATAAAAAAACTCTCGTGTCTTATCACCTTAACTAATTCAAAATTTTACCAAATTTAAAACTTTTTTTTTTCTTATGGTAGCTGAAGCATAGAATGTGACGCATGTGTCAGATTTCAAAAAGGTTAAACGGTTTGAAAGTTATAGTTATTTTTCAATCAGTATGTCAATTATGATTTTAAAGATAACTCAATTAAAAAATAAGTAATAATTACTTACTGAACTTGAAATTTGACAGAAATTATATTGATGAAAAGCTGATAATGTCTTTCAGAAACCCTTTTCATTTCATCAATTTTGGGTGAAAAAATAGTCGTCAGCTACATGGTCGAAGTCTCGGTATCAAGAACTATCTCTTGAAACACGTCTAAAGGGTTGACCACCCACGTTTGGTAATGCCGAAGCAAATACCAACCCTAATCAGATATCTGATATTTTTAGATATCTGAAAAAGCCCGCCTATTTTGAAATTTCAATTGCCCCCGCTTTTCCCAAATTCAAGTTTCATAATAAATGTATTTTTTAATAGTAATATTAATTGTCTTATAAATTAAGTTGTATTCTTTTTATGTTAATATTAATTCAAGTTTCATATTAAATTATATTTTTGTTATGTTAATATTAATTTCATTTTAAATATTAATATTAAATAATAATAGCATAGCATAAATATTATAATATAAATTTTTATATTAGTATGTATTATATTATTTGATATACAAAATGATTTCGAAAAAATACTTGCACAGTTGATTTGAGGACAGACAGTTTCAACCCAAATCCTCTTGAAAGTATCCAGCACATGATTTTTCTACAGACTCCTTGTAATTTCGGTGGTCTGACTATATTGAATAAGTAGATGTCAATGGACTTCCCCTTGATTGAATACAATCAATTGGTATTTTAACTCTCGAAAAGAAATTTCACATAGTTGTAGAACCACCGTACGCTCATCATCTGTTCTAGAAACTAACAGTGGCATAAAAATTGATGTAAGAACATTTAAGGTACATTGTCCACAAAAAGGTATATGAATCCTTTAAATATACATTAAAAAGTGGAGGTGAAGGCTCTAGATCTGAGAGAGAGAGAGAGAGAGGGGAGCGGAGAGAGAGAGAGAGAGAGAGAGAGAGAGAGAGAAAGACAGGGGTCATGAGGACTTCCTAGGGGTCCTAACGTGTGATAAGGCATACTAGGACCCCTAGGAAGTCCCCATGACCCCTTTTGACACATTGGAACCCTCAAGTGTGTCCTAAGGGTTCCTATGATCCCTTCGGACACACTTGAGCATTCAAATGTGTCGAATGGGGTCATGGGGACTTCTTAGGGGTCCTAGTATGCCTTATCACGTGTTAGGACCCCTAGGAAGTCCTCATGACTACTTTCAACACATTGGAACCCTCAAGGACCCCTTAGGACACACTTGAGCATTCAAATGTGTCAAAAGGGGTCATGGGGACTTCCTAGGGTCCTAGTATGCCTTATCACACGTTAGCACCCCTAGGAAGTCCCCATGACCCCTTTCAACATATTAGACACCTCAAGTGTGTCTTAAGGGATCCTACGACCCCTTAGAACACACTTGAGCATTCAAATGTGTCAAAAGGGGTCATGGGGACTTCCTAGGTGTCCTAGTATGCCTTATCACGCGTTAAGACCCCTCAAAAGTCCGCATGACCCCTTTTGACACATTTGAAAGCTCAAGTGTGTCTGAAGGGGTTGTAGGACCCCTTAGGACACACTTGAAGGTTCTAATGTGTCGAAAGGGGTCATGAGGACTTCCTACGGGTCCTAACGTGTGATAAGGTGTACTAGGACCCCTAGGAAGTCTCCATGACCCCTTTTGACTCATTTGAATGCTCAAATATGTCTTAAGGGGTCGTAGGGCCCCTTAGGACACACTTAAGGGTTCCAATGTGTTAAAAGGGGTCATGAGGACTTCCTAGGGGTCCTAACGTGTGATAAGGCATACAAGGAACCCTAAAAAGTCCCCATGACCCCTTTTAACACATTTGAATACTAAAATGTGTCCTAAGGGGTCGTAGGACCCCTTAGGACACACTTGAGGGTTCCAATGTGTTGAAAGGGGTCATGAGGACTTTCTAGGGGTCCTAACATGTGACAAGGTGTACTAACATGTGATAAGGCATACTAGGACCCCTCGGAAGTCCCCATGACCCCTTTGGACACATTTAAACCCTCAAGTGTGTCCTAAGGGGTTGTAGGACCCCTTAGGACACACTTGAGGGTTCAAATATGTTGAAAGGGGTCATGGGGACTTCCTAGGGGTCCTAACATGTGATAAGGCATACTAGGACCCCTAGGAAGTCCCCATGACCCCTTTTGACACATTTGAATGCTCAAGTGTATCCTAAGGGGTCCTATGACCCCTTAGGACACACTAAGGGGGTTTCAATATGTTTATGACCTGATAGGACACACTTGAGGGTTCCAATGTGTCGAAAGGGCTCATGAGGACTTCCTAGGGGTCCTACTATGGCTTATCACATGTTAGGACCCCTAGGAAGTCCCCATGACCTCTTTTGACACATTTGAAAGCTCACATGTGTCAAAAAGGGTCGTAGGACCCCTTAGGACACACTTGAGGGTTCCAATGTGTCGAAAGGGGTCATGAGGACTTCCTAAGGGTCCTAGTATGCCTTATCACGTGTTAGGACCCCTAGGAAGTCTTCATGACCTCTTTCGACACATTCAAACCCTCAAGTGTTTCCTAAGGGGTCCTATGACCCCTTCGGACACACTTGAGAATTCAAATGTGTCAAAAGGGGTAATGGGGACTTCCTAGGGGTCCTAGTACGCCTTATCATGCGTTAGGAGCCCTAAGAAGTCCTCATGACCCCTTTCGACACATTGGAACCCTCAAGTCTATCCTAAGGGGTCCTATGACCCCTTAGGAAACACTTGAGCATTCAAATGTGTCAAAAGGGGTCATGGGGACTTCCTAGGTGTCCTAGTACACCTTATCACATGTTAGGACTCCTAGGACATCCTCATGACCCCTTTCGACACATTGGAACCCTCAAGTGTGTCCTAAGGGGTCATACGACTCCTTGGGACACATTTGAGCATTAAAATGTGTCAAAAGGGGTCATGGGGACTTCCTAGGGGTCCTAGTACACCTTATCATGTGTTAGGACCCCTAGGAAGTCCTCATGACCCTTTTCGACATATTGGAACCCTCAAGTGTGTCCTAAGGACCCCTTTCAACACATTAGAACCCTCAAGTGTGTCCTAAGGGGTCCTACGACCCCTTAGGACACACTTGAGCATTCAAATGTGTCAAAAGAGGTCATGGGGACTTCCTAGGAGTCCTAGTATTCCTTATCATGCGTTAGCACCCCTAAGAAAGTCTCAATGACCCCTTTTGACACATTAGAACACTCAAGTGTGTCCTAAGGGGTCCTACAATCCCTTTAGACACTTGAGCATTCAAATGTGTTGAAAGGGGTCATAGGGGCTTCTTAGAAGTCCTAGTACACCTTATAATGTGTTAGGACCCCTAGGAAGTCCCCATGACCCCTTTTGACACATTTGAAAGCTCAAGTGTGTCTGAAGGGGTCGTAGGACCCCTTAGGACACACTTGAGGGTTCCAATGTGTCGAAAGGGGTCATGAGGACTTCCTAGGGGTCCTACTACACCTTATCACACATTAGGACCCCTAGGAAGTCCTCATGACCCCTATCGATACATTGGAACCCTCAAGTGTGTCCTAAGGGGTCCTATGACCCCTTCATACACACTTGAGCTTTCAAATGTGTCAAAAGGGGTAAGGGGGACTTCCCAGGGGTCCTAGTATGCCTTATCATGCGTTAGGACCCCTAAGAAGTCCTCATAACCCCTTTCGACACATCGGAACCATCAAGTGTGTCCTAAGGGGTCCTACGACCCCTTAAGACACACTTGAGCATTCAAATGTGTCAAAAGGGGTCATGGGGACTTCCTAGGGGTCCTAGTATGCCTTATCAGGTGTTAGAAACCCTAGGAAGTCCTCATGACCCCTTTCGACACATTGGAACCCTCAAGTGTGTCCTAAGGGGTCTTACACTTGAGGGTCCAATGTGTCAAAAGAGGTCATGAGGACTTCCTAGGGGTCCTAGTACGCCTTATCATGTGTTAGCACCCTTAGGAAGTCCCCATGACCCCTTTCGACACATTAGAACCCTCAAGTGTGTCAAAAGGGGTCATGGAGACTTCTTAGGGGTCCTAGTACCCCTTATCATGCATTAGGACCCCTAGGAAGTCCCTGTGACCCCTTTTGACACATTTGAAAGCTCAAGTGTGTCTTAAGGGGTCATAGGACCCCTTAGGACACACTTGAGGGTTCTAATGTGTCGAAAGGGGTCATGAGGACTTCTTAAGGGTCTTAGTACGCCTTATCACATGTTAGGACCCCTAGCAAGTCCTCATGACCCCTTTCGACACATTGGAACCCTCAAGTGTGTCCTAAGGGGTCCTACGACCCCTTAGGACACACTTGAGCATTCAAATGTGTCAAAAGTGGTCATGGGGACTTCCTATGGGTGCTAACGCATGATAAGGCATACTGGGACCCCTAGGAAGGCCCCATGACACCTTTGAACACATTTGAATGCTCAAGTGTGTCTTCAAGGGTTGTAGGACCCCTTAGGACACACTTGAGGGTTTCAATGTGTCAAAAGGTGTCATGAGGACTTCCTAGGGGTCCTAACACATGATAAGGCGTACTAGGACTCCTGGAAAGTCCTCATTACCCCTTTTGACATATTTGAATGTTCAAGTGTGTCCGAAGGGGTCGTAGGAACCCATATGACACACTTGAGGGTTCTAATGTGTCTACGAACCCTTAGGACACACTTGAGGGTTCCACTATGTCGAAAGGGGTCATGAGGACTTCCTAGGGGTCCTACCATGCCTTATCACATGTTAGGACCCCTAGGAAGTCCTCATGACCCCTTTCGACACATTGGAACCCTTAAGTGTGTCTTAAGAGGTCCTACAACCCCTTCAAACACACTTGAGCTTTCAAATGTGTCAAAAGGGGTCATGGGAACTTCCCAGGGGTCCTAGTATGCCTTATCACGTGTTAGGACCCCTAGGAAGTCCTCATGACCCCTTTTGACACATTGGAACCCTCAAGTGTGTCCTAAGGGGTCCCCTTAGGACACACTTGAGGGTTCCAATGTGTCGAAAGGGGTCATGAGGACTTCCTAGGGGTCCTAGTACACCTTATCACGTGTTAGGACCCCTAGGAAGTCCTCATGACCCCTTTTGACACATTGGAACCCTCAAGTGTGTCCTAAGGGGTCCTAATGTGTCAAAAGGGGTCGTGTGGACTTCATAGAGGTCCTAGTATAGCTTATCACAAGTTAGGACCCTTAGGAAGTCCTCATGACCCTTCTTGACACATTGGAACCCTACGACCCCTTAGGACACACTTGATCATTAAAATGTGTCAAAAGGAGTCATGGGGACTTCCTAGGGGCCCTAGTATGCCTTATCATGCGTTAGGACCTCTAGGAAGTCCCCGTGACCCCTTTTGACACATTTAAAAGCTCAAGAGTGTCTGAAGGGATCATAGGATCTCTTAGGACACACTTGAGGGTTCCAATGTATCGAAAGGAGTCATGAGGACTTCCTAGGGGTCCTAGTATGCCTTATCATATGTTAGGACCCCTAGGAAGTCCCCATGATGCCTTTTGACACATTTGCAAGCTCAAGTGTGTTTGAAGGGGTCATAGGACCCCTTCAAACACACTTGAGCTTTCAAATGTGTCAAAAGGCATCATGGGGATTGCCTAGGGGTTGTAGTACACCTTATCATGTGTTAGGACCCTTAGGAAGTCCTCATGACCCCCCCCTCTCTCTCTCTCTCTAGGTGAGAGAGAGAGAGGAGAGAGAAAGGTGAGAGAGAGAGAGAGAGATTTTTCCAAAATTTTGGTTGGAGATATCGGTTATCTGATAATATCGAATATGGACACGAGAGTTGGCTTGTTATTGTATGAGTTGTCTTCAGTGTGATTGGGATTAGTGTGAGTCAAGTGAGTGGGTTGATACATGGGTTCCACATTATCTTACTCCTTTATCTCTCACAATCTCTCACTAATACATTTGGGGTCATTTTGCGACGGCTATGTGTCGCAATTGCGACAGCTATGTGTCGCAATAGAAACACCCATAGACGTCGCTATTTTTTAGTCGCAACTTGCGATGTCTATGGGTAGCCGTCATAATTGCGACACATATCCGTCGCAATGTGACTAAGATTTAAGAAGCGGCATGGCCGTCGCCCCCCCGTCGCATGGCTTCGGAGGGCCGTCGCAATCGCGACGGACCTCCCAAGCAATTGCGACGGGCGCCTGCATCGCATTGCGACGGGTTTCCGTCGCAATTGCAACGCCCGTGGGTGGATTAAAAAAAAAAATTAATTTAATACATTGCTAATGAACCACATTAATGCTTTTTTCTTTCAACAAATGAGGACAGCCACTGTAAAGACAACATGATAATGTACACTCACTGTAAGGACAGTCACAAATGATCGAGGACATCTCACAGTGACTGTCCCTAGTGTAATTGCCACTTGAATGTATTGCTATTCAGCCACATTAATGCTTTTCTTCTTCAACAAATGAGGATAGTCACTGTAAAGACAACATGATAATGTACACTCATTGTGAGTGTACATTATCATGTTGTCTTTACAGTGACTATCCTCATTTGTTGAAGAAGAAAAGCATTAATGTGGCTGAATAGCAATACATTCAAGTGGCAATTACACTAGGGACAGTCACTGTGAGATGTCCTCATTTGTGACTGTCCTTACAGTGAGTGTACATTATCATGTTGTCTTTACAGTGAGTGTACATTATCATGTTGTCTTTACAGTGTCAATATATGCATTATTACTTAAACTGAAGAGTACTCTAAATAATATGTCATTGTGGAGTTCTGATTGCTTCCAATTTGATATACGCTTGTTCTACTTATGTATCCAGCATCATGTAAGAAAAGTTGATGCTTTTAAATAGATTCATTTAGCCATGAAATGCCTGTGCATGTTACATACAAGATTCCAAGGCCCAAAACTGATTACTCATTATAATTCATGTACAGAATGATAATCAACCACAACGAGGCATGTGTAGGCGCTGCTTAGATTTTGAGGCATCAGAAGCTCGTAGAAGAAACTTGACCAATGGCTCATGGAATGCAACAAACTTATTGCCTAAAACAGGAGCATTGGTAACCACAGATGATGGTTTTGAAAAGAACACTTCACCATCAATGTCACGTGAGGGAACTGCAATTTCTGATGGCAAGTAACTTGTAGTATATAAGAGAGATGCAGGTACAGATGCTGGGAATACATTGCTAATGAACCACATTAATGCTTTTTTCCTTCAACAAATGAGGACAGTCACTTTAAAGACAACATGATAATGTACACTCACTGTAAGGATAGTCACAAATGACGACATCTCACAGTGACTGTCCCTTGTGTAATTGCCACTTGAATGTATTGCTATTCAGCCACATTAATGCTTTTCTTCTTCAAAAAATGAGGATAGTCACTCTAAAGACAACATGATAATGTACACGGGCTGTAAGTGTACATTATCATGTTGTCTTTACAGTGACTGTCCTCCTTCAAGTGGCAATTACACAAGGGACAGTCACTGTAAAGGCAACATGATAATGTAGAGAAACGTTGTCATTTGTATTTTCAACAGTGCCGAGAGAGATTCCCTCCGCGAAATCACAGCTACAATTTCTGAGTACGTTGGGTTTATTTTTCTTTTGCCATTATTATGTAATCTGGTATTCATCTGTTACAGAGCTAAAATACCCAGAAATGAGGACATATCTGTGTTGAATTTATTGTTAGCGGCTCTGGTTATTTAGAAGTTTAATTTTATTTGTTCATCTTTCAAGCACAAACATTTTATGGACCGTAACATCTTCATTGTTTCGGGTATGCAATGAAACAACCGTAACTTGCAACTACCTTCACGGTACTTGTGTACATTATCATGTTGTCTTTACAGTGACTGTCCTCATTCAAGTGGCAATTACACAAGGGACAGTCACTGTGAGATGTCCTCATTTGTGACAAGGACAGTCACACGAGGACATCTCACAATGACTGTCCCTTGTGTAATTGCCACTTGAATGTATTGCTATTCAACCACATTTATGGGCCCGTTTGGACCCCAGCACATAGTAGCATCTACAGAGAAGAATATCCCAGGTGTAACAAGTTGTAAGAATATACCAACAGTTCTAAGAAGTTCCCTAGCACATAGTAGCATCTACAGAGAAGAATATACAACATGAGGGCAGCCACTGTAAAGACAACATGATAATGTACACTCATTGTATGTGTACATTATCATGTTGTCTTTACAGTGACTGTCCTCATTCAAGTGGCAATTACAGAAGGGACAGTCATTGTGAGATGTCCTCATTTGTGACAAGGATAGTCACACATGAGGACATCTCACAGTGATCGATTGTCCCTTGTGTAATTGCCACTTGAATGTATTGCTATTGAACCACATTAATGCTTTTCTTCTTCAACAAATGAGGACAGTCACTCTAAAGACAACATGATAATGTACACTCATTGTAAGGACAGTCACAAATGAGGACATCTCACAGTGACTGTCCCTTGTGTAATTGCCACTTGAATTACACAAGGGACAGTCATTGTGAGATGTCCTCATTTGTGACAAGGATAGTCACACATGAGGACATCTCACAGTGATCGATTGTCCCTTGTGTAATTGCCACTTGAATGTATTGCTATTGAACCACATTAATGCTTTTCTTCTTCAACAAATGAGGACAGTCACTCTAAAGACAACATGATAATGTACACTCACTGTAAGGACAGTCACAAATGAGGACATCTCACAGTGACTGTCCCTTGTGTGATTGCCACTTGAATGTATTGCTATTCAGCCACATTAATGCTTTTCTTCTTCAACAAATGAGGATAGTCACTCTAAAGACAACATGATAATGTACACGGGCTGTAAGTGTACATTATCATGTTGTCTTTACAGTGACTATCCTCCTTCAAGTGGCAATTACACAAGGGACAGTCACTGTAAAGGCAACATGATAATGTAGAGAAACGTTGTCATTTGTATTTTCAATAGTGCCGAGAGAGATTCCCTCCGCGAAATCACAGCTACAATTTCTGAGTACGTTGGGTTTATTTTTCTTTTGTCATTATTATGTAATCTGGTATTCAGCTGTTACAGAGCTAAAATACCCAGAAATGAGGACATATCTGTGTTGAATTTATTGTTAGCGGCTCAGGTTATTTAGAAGTTTAATTTTATTTGTTCATCTTTCAAGCACAAACGTTTTGTGGACCGTAACATCTTCATTGTTTCGGGTATGCAATGAAACAGCCGTAACTTGCAACTACCTTCACGGTACTTGTGTACATTATCATGTTGTCTTTACAATGACTGTCCTCATTCAAGTGGCAATTACACAAGGGACAGTCACTGTGAGATGTCCTCATTTGTGACAAGGACAGTCACACATGAGGACATCTCACAGTGACTGTCCCTTGTGTAATTGCCACTTGAATGTATTGCTATTCAACCACATTTATGGGCCCGTTTGGACCCCAGCACACAGTAGCATCTACAGAGAAGAATATCCCAGGTGTAACAAGTTGTAAGAATATACCAACAGTTCTAAGAAGTTCCCTAGCACATAGTAGCATCTACAGAGAAGAATATACAACATGAGGGCAGCCACTGTAAAGACAACATGATAATGTACACTCATTGTATGTGTACATTATCATGTTGTCTTTACAAGGATAGTCATTTGTGACAAGGATAGTCACACATGAGGACATCTCACAGTGATCGATTGTCCCTTGTGTAATTGCCACTTGAATGTATTGCTATTGAACCACATTAATGCTTTTCTTCTTCAACAAATGAGGACAGTCACTCTAAAGACAACATGATAATGTACACTCACTGTAAGGACAGTCACAAATGAGGACATCTCACAGTGACTGTCCCTTGTGTGATTGCCACTTGAATGTATTGCTATTCAGCCACATTAATGCTTTTCTTCTTCAACAAATGAGGATAGTCACTCTAAAGACACAATGATAATGTACACGGGCTGTAAGTGTACATTATCATGTTGTCTTTACAGTGACTGTCCTCCTTCAAGTGGCAATTACACAAGGGATTTGTGTTTTCATTTGTGTTTTCAACAGCGCCGTAACCCTCCGCGAAATCACATCGGGATATAAGGGCAAAACAAACAAGAACGTTGTCATTTGTATTTTCAACAGCGCCGAGAGAGATAAACAAACTTAAAACTCAGACTTAAGAAAGATGAAGGCAATGCTTCAAAAGGCCGATGCCCTAAATACGGGAAAACATAATACCACCATTAAACGATGCCCTAGTCACCGTATCAATGCTGCCAGCTCCGTACCAGTATGCTGACTGCTCACTTTCATCCTGTGATAAAGGTAACTTCATTAATCATACTTGAAATGGCAGCATACGAACTAAAGCTGATGAACATTTATAAACTAAAAGTTTAAAACTACAGATTACAAATGTAGTAGTTTCATACGAAAAGAACTTGATGTCTGAAATTTACCATTAGAAGTATCCAAAGGAATACCACAGTACTGTTGAACTTGGAGAATCGGAGATGATCTACACAGCAAGGTTCAACAGCTATAAGGACTGTTACACCATCTTTAGCATTTGAATACATTTTCTCCTTGGCTTCTGGTGGATCCTCAAAGACCCCCAATGACGTTTTCCCTACAATTATCAATTGTTTGTCAGTATGAGATATTAATAAATAAACATTAATCACAATATTAGGCAAACAATGTTCTTGATGTCTGAATCTAAATCACAGAAAGCTCTAATAAAGCAGTTCTCAGTTTCACATTAAACTAAGTTTCAATTTCAAATGGTTATAATAATTTTTGCAAGTTATAAGTAGCTGGTTACAGTATATGACATAAAAAGAAAAAAAATCATTTCTATTCTTTTCTTCTTTTTCTCTTTCAACGAAGCTTTTGCACCACACAAGTGCATACCAAGAATTTCTCAGGAGGTTTCAAGACCATTTCATACCAAACTTCTTCTCTGTAGATGCTACTGTGTGTCGTGGTCCAAACGGGTCCAAATAGACCTAGTGACTCTAGTAGGTCTCCAAAACTTGTTTTGCAGCAATAACTCTTCAATTTGACAAAGGACCTTATGAACTTATATGTTTTTTGAGTACCCTTTTTGATGTTCTAACAATCCTCCAACTCCCAGACCTTGACTCCACTCCAGCATATCAATGTCCTTATTGAGTCCGCAGACCTAATGCATGCCTTTGGGTGTGGGTTCCAAAAAAAGGCATTGAAAATGGGTGCATGAAACCAAGATCAGAGTTTGAAGATGTCCACCATGCTCTAAAGATCTAGATTCAACAAGGTTTGAGGTCCTTTACTTGCCGCTACCCTCTGATCTTGCATAATCCATCAACTCCTAGTCAAGAACATTGAGATTCTTGACCTAGGGCTTGCTCTTGAAATTCTCTGGCTTAGTATCCTGTTCCAAAGCTTTTAAAATATGAAAATAAACCCCCTTAACTTGCATTTTACAAAGAACAGAGGATATCCTATGGTTTATTTGCAAGTTAAGGCCATTTGAATGCAATAACCCAAAAAATGAGGGTTTGACAAAACAACAGATAAGAAAAAGGAATAACTTTGATATAAGGTGTCTTGAATCTACCAAATAAACTCTCAAAGCATAAGATATAAATACTCTAACTTCCACACTGGTCTGCCCTCCCTTTCACATCCGTACACTGTACAGTGCTTGAAGGAAATGCACAAAAAAGGCTCTGAAATAGTGGCTCTATCTGACAGAGAGTCCATGCTAGGCTTCATGACTAACCTAGAGCACATTCCTTGTTATGGAGGAAGTTTGAATGGTGAAGAACTTATGGAATGGATAGAGGACCTAGATAACCATTTTGACTACAAGTATCTTATTAATAACCATTTTGACTACAAGTATCTTATGGATAGAGGACCTTGATAACCATTTTGACTCATTTAGTATCTTATTGAGCTTCACTTTGTTTCGAGAATATAGTTTAATATTCTCTACTAAACAGGGCCAACCACGTGAAGGTGGAAGCTCATTTGGCCCCACCCCCCTCCCCCTAACATCACTCTACATTCCCCGTTAACATCTAACATTCATTCATTCTTTCAATTATTAATAAAATGTAACATTCAATCAATATCACATGATAACATTCATTAACACATTAGATTCGTTAACACACAACATTCATCAATATGAAAATAAACACATAATTCATGAACATTCATTAGCACATAATTAAATTCATTGAGACATAAAATTCAGTCATTATCAATTAAGGTATTTAGATGACAATCATTTCTTTTTTCTCTTTCTAATTTTTTTTTCTATTTAAGCTCTAAGAGGAGCATCAGTGTTATCATCAATACCCCCCTCATCAGTTGTTTTGTTCTTTGTTCTTGATGATCTCAAATTCCTATGCTGCTGCAAAGGGGGGTCCTCTACAACAACAAATAAAAGAGTTAAATTTAAAATATTTAATTATAATTGTTACAAGTATTTAATTATTTTAAAGAACATAACTGTGGCGCTCTTTAATTACCTGATCTGGCCACATCATTTTGTCTAGACTCAACCTCAACATGCTCATGAGCACCGACCCCTCGATCCTCTACAGTTGCTATACAAAATGTTACATTAATCCAAACACCAATTGTAATTACATATAAAAATTTTAATAGCAAATGTATACCTCCACCACTAGGATGCACATCATGCGAACCTTCATTATGCATAGATTGTGTAGAAGGATTGTCAGGCTGCATTCCAATATCCTACACATTGTTATCATTGCTTTCTTAAAACAGATATACTCACTTTATATTAGAACTTAACATCAAATAGACTAATTGGTAAAGTATTCAATTTGAAATAAATTTCATTTAGCTTATTTACCTGTGGCTCAGATGCATCATTATTTGAACCTTGCACACTGATTTCAGCTCGTAGCCGTTCAGCCACGGCTTTATAGCCTTGTTGGAAGCCAATTCTCTTGTCCTCTTCTGTGAGGCATCTATTGAACTCTGACCCCTACATTTTTTCTTGGTATGGTGAATTTTACTTGCATTGTTTGATCAAAAAAAATTTCCTTGCAATATATAAAAAAATTGATACAAGTTTTCATTTACTAATACTTACAACTCGTGCTTGAAGTTTGGAAAAACCACCAGAGCCGAGCTTGTGTGTCCCGTGCTTTTCTAATCTTGCCTTTGTTGCCTTTGATGTGTCAGGCAATCTATGAAAAGTTTGAAATATGTTAGAGACCAGTATAGGAAAAATTTAGAGGTTAATTAGTACATAATTACATTCTCAAAAGTATCACATACCTTGCTCTACTCTCTACTAGCGTAATTCCTTTTTTCATGTCGGCTTTATACTTTCCATCCAAAATCAAACCCTGCCACTCAGCCTCAAGAACACAGGGCGGACGCTCGTGCCTTGGGTTAACCTCTAAATATTTCTTGTACTGGTCCCTAATATACTTCAAACATAAACCAGCTCTTTCAAGGAGCTTGTTTCTCTCGAATGCACGAGGTCCAAAAAGCTGGGTCATACTATGTACAAGATCATCCTTCAACTTTTTATCTTGGTTATTCCACCTTTTAAGTAAAAAAAAACATGTTAGACTCATAAATGAAGAGAAGCTACCTTTAATATAGTTCAAGAAATTGATGAAAAGGAAAACTATTCTAGCAATGATATGAAATCAAAATAGTGGTTTGGGGTTTTAGTTAGGATATGATGTTCCACCATGTACGTATGGTGGGCCCGAATATCTGCAAACACTCGTCACCAAGTTTTCGCCAAAAAATATCATTCCCTACAAAATAATCATGGGATCATTAGTCGATGAAGAGTGATCAAAAACTAAATTACTATTATATCACTATAGAATAATAATAACTTTAAAGTACCTGGAAGTTTGGATACTTTTAAGGGAACGCCTTCATCGTCGCTGATGATCAATACGCAATCCTTCACCGTTCCCGTACTAGGAACACGGGAACATCCAGGAAATGATGTTGCATCGGGACTTGTTGCATCTCCTATTGCAAAAAATGAAAACCATTATCAAATGCCTCCAAGAAATAATACTTCAAGGGAAATAAATTGGTGCAGAGCACCCATGGCACAAACACAATCAAGGGATCTACATCGTAAACACATAACACTTAAACACATAACAAAAAAAAGAAAAAGAGGGA
This sequence comes from Chamaecyparis obtusa, assembly GCA_027943335.1. Lineage (NCBI taxonomy): Eukaryota > Viridiplantae > Streptophyta > Pinopsida > Cupressales > Cupressaceae > Chamaecyparis > Chamaecyparis obtusa. Next base: position 587,551 of record BSBK01004834.1, read on the forward strand.
TTTGTGTACCAGTAGATGGTGCAACAGTTGGTGCATTTAGGCTGTGTGTTGTTGACATGGCAGTCGGCAAGACATTTGTGGCTGTCCTGGATGGAGGCGGCGTTGTCATATCATCATGGAAAGGAGCTGAAGAATAAAATTGTTAGAGCATGCATAAATATAGAACGCGTGGACTAGCATGGACAAGATTGTTAGAGCATTAAAAAAAAAGATTGTTCGAGCATGTATTGTCAATGATTATGATCATTCCTATATATATTCAGTGGAAAACACAAGTGGGGAATGGAACATGTGATCTACCTGAACCACTTGCAATACCGGCCTCATCATGGGAATGGGGTTCAAAATTACGCAAATAACTCTGTAAAGACAATGCATCCATATTTTAATTAATGTCATAAAAGAGCATAACATAAAAACCATTATTGAACTCTTGTAATAATTAAAAATTTCATTAATACTTACTTTAAAGTTTTCAGAAGTGCGCAACAACTCAGCTGCCCTGTCTTTTATTTCCTGAGTCTGAGGATGTATGGATACCAAACGTAGAAGTTCTTTCCCAATTTTCTTCAGCAGCTTTTTAATGGAACCGATCGGGTCATCGGTCTCTACTAAATCAATAAAAAAAGGGTCCACAAGGGGGGACTCCTGAGGGACTGCAGGTTGCTTTCCCTCTCTCTGACCACCGGCCCTCTGTGACAACAATAGTATTAGTATTATCAAAATTACTCCAAAATAATGAAGAAAATAACATTAAAAAAAATAACATTTTGCTTCTATCTAGTTTGCACAATTACAATGAGTTTTACCTGCTCATGTGTAGATGAGCTAGGAATATCATCACCATCACCTTCGGGCGGTTGCTCCATATTGTGCCCCTGTGTCAAAGATCAAGTATAAAAATGTTAGCCAAAAATTTAATAACTAAATGGTATGTTGGAGTCATTGATTAGAAGTTGGTTTAATAGTATGTACCACCCCCATGATAGTAGCCTCGTTTGTATCTATGCGGTTCAAATTGTAATCAATAAGCAGCTCTTCCCCTGCACGTATTGATTTTATCGCACAGATGAATACACGATTTCCCTCGCGCGCCTCAAATATGCAATTGGGTTGCTTTATAGTTGACCCAGGTCGTGTACTATTTATAAAACCCGCAATATTCCCTGTTTCTTTTGGCCTTCCATCAATGTATATAGCCACACTTTTACTTTGATTATTGTCTTGCTGTTGTATATAATTTGCCGAGAATGCATACCTACGCATACTTTTTTTATATTGAACAATATGCATCCAACTTTTGTAATCGTAACATGGTCCAACATACTCCATCAATTCAGAAACTTTGTTGTAAGACACCTTTATGCCATCCATAGAAAATAGGCCCAAACCATGTAATGATGATGGTGCTATGCGATATATCCTCTCATTAACACAAAAATTAGTGTTTATTGGAGGAAGTTCCTTGGGTACCCAATGTTTCTGTAGATGTTGGTACCTCAAGGGAACCTCGATGTCGCCTTTCGTCTCATCATCATAAGAACATGACCCCCCTTGAGCAAGGAAAAATTTCATGTGTTTATTGAATTTCCTTCTAGTCCTTTGACCTCTAGTTAATCTCCCTATTCTAGATAAACTGCATGTCTCACTTTCCTCTTCTATTCCTATATTTCCCTCACTCGAGGAAGACACTTCTGACAAATACCTATTTGCTGGTACCTGCAAATGGGAGAGATCTTAGAAGACATCAATCTTACTATTGATAAGTGTATTAAATAGACTTTCTATAAGGTGTATTGACTTATACCTATCGATCCATGAGACTGTGCGGGATGCTCTTGAAAGGGGTTCAATTTCCTGCAAATGTAATTCAATTATCGTGAGCATAATCACATCATAATCATAATCACATCCATCATAAGCATCACATAAAAATTAAAAACATTAAAACGTACACATTATAACACTTATAGCTTTTAAATAGATAATGAATAAACTATGTAACCATTTAAGACAAATATATTTCTATCAAGAAATGAATATTAAATACATTAAGGATTGATGGCATACCTTTAAATTTCATCATCATCAACCTCATCATCATCATCATCATCATCATCCTCGTCATCGTCGTCATCATCATCGTCCTCGTCGTCGTCGTTGTCGTCGTTGTCGTCATCATCAACATCATCATCATCAACATCAACATCATCTTCATCATCATCATCAGTAGCAGCAGCATCATCTTCTTCTTCTTCTTCATGAAAATTTGTCTCAGGAACATCATCCAATAATTGTCGATCGTGATCATCATCTACATCATCTTCTACTTCTTCGGTATCTTCTTCTTCCATCGCATTATACTTTATCGGCCTTCCTCTCGGTTCATGTCTAACAACAAATGACCAACCCGGTTTATGTGAAACCTCTGAGTAAAATACCTGCTCACATTGGCTTGGAAGAACATAGGGCTCATCCCCAACTGGCTCAAATGACCTTGTATTAACCATTGTAAATCCATTATCATGTTCAATAACAGTTCTATTAGGATCATTTGGATTAAGTCGTAGCCTGTACCATTTGACAATGAAGAGTACTAATTTGAAGGAACTAAAGTCGCACTCAATTATATCATCCAAAATGCCATAGTATTGATTTTTAGACTCTTGAGGATCTAAGTCATTTCTAGATGAAATATTAGTCACTTGAAAGACTGCAGTTATTCCAGAATCACAAGTTTTCTTCGTGTCATCCAACACTTTGACGCGAAATTTTTGACCATTACAGAACATACCCTTGTGGTGTTTAACCTACAATAATATGTGAAACATGTCAAAATTATTATATCGTTAGTTGAGAAACATACGGGTGATTAATAATTTTGTACGTACCTGGAAATCTCTTAAACCATATGCTAAATCTATTTCCCTTTGCGTAACATTAGAATCTCCATTACGATGAGCTTCTTTAACCAATGAAGATACACCTTCCCATGTTAATGTGTGACCAGAATGTTGACATCGTTCAATCCATACCGTCATCCAATCAAGATTGTTTGCAATATACAAATGTAGTGCATCCCACTCTCGAGCAACTGTACAAAAAAAAAATAGACGACTTACAACCGATTTATTTTGAAGATTAAGAAATAATTTATTACAATAACATCTTATAATTTATTACCTGTCACTTTCCTCAATCTACCTTTCCCCATCAAGTACTCCCCTTTGAATTTTTTAAAAGGGTCGAGATCCCAAATGCGATCTACATGGATATTTGAAGCAAACTTAGGAAGATATTCAGTAATGTACACCATAGTCTGGTATACCATGTATCCCTCTACCATAGAACCCTCAGGATGTGCTCTTTGTCGAACCAAAGCCTTCAAAGATTTCAAGTGCCTCTCAACCATCCACATTGACCTAGTGTGTGCAGGTCCACACAATTCAATCTCCTCAACTTGGTGTATGAGGTAGTGTTCTTGTGCATTGAAAAAAGTTGGAGGTAGACACTTTTGCATTTCACACAATAAATGAGGAATTCTTCTCTTCCAATAGTTTATATCTTCTTTATGGATTTCTTTAGATGACAACCACCTACATTAAGAGATTCAAGTCACAAAAAATATATAAATACGAGACTTTACAAAATAATATACAATAGATTACATAGCAAGAAAAACAAATCGCGAATATAATAAATATATACAACAAATTGAACAGATATTACTGCTTACCTCATGTATTTTCCAAGATCATATATCACTTGTTTGATGTTATTGTTGAAGTGCTCTGGGAGAGATAGAGGTAGCACGTACTGCAGTAATTATAAACCAATCATTTCATTATTTTCTAACATAACATAATGAATAGTACACGTAGTTTATGAATATATTGTAAATACAGAAGAACATAACTTACCTTGATGAAAGTATGCCAATCATGCGTTTTGAGCCCTGGCCCAAATTCACTTTTCTTTGATATGAGATTGCTTATGTTCCCAGCAAATCCTGTGGGAAATCAAATTTTTCGTATGACTTCTTTTATGGCATCACTTTGCTGCTCCGTTAATAACCAAGGAAGGGCACTTATATTAATCTGATCTCTATTGCTATTTGAGTGAATGAAATTCTTCAGTGCATGATTGGATTCATGAATGTCATTACAAATTTTGACAATTTTTTCTTTGTCACGCCTTCCATCCAGTATTTTCCACAATGTCTCTGTTATATTCTTTCCAACATGCATAAGATCAAACAAATGCACAATTTGTAGGTCCTCGTAGTAGGGCAACCTACTAAATTGTCTGGGATAGCTTTTTAGTCCCTTTGGAAGGTTGTCAGTAGTGCCTTGACGACCTTCATGATCATCAATTACATAATTAGTAAACAAAAATCACAATAGAAATATATAAATTACAAACATAAACCATTAAGTGGAACGACATTACCTCAACGATTAATTCTATTATATTCCAACTTCCATAGGTGAGGTGTCATTCTTCGTGGCTTTGATGTAGTCTCTTCTTTCCCATTGAAAAGATGTTTTTCCATACTTCGATACTTATGATTCCTGTGGAGGAAGTGTCTGTACTCATCAAACACATGCTTTCCTAAACTTTTTGAATGACGAGATTTCATCTTTGGACCACAAACTGGACATGCAAATTTTCCCTTTGTTTGAAGACCTACAAGATAATGATATAATTGGATTATTAAATATGTTGATTTTTATAATTAGAATTATCATGCGCAACTTGAATTCACTATAACATACCACAAAAATGTGTTAGCCCTGGGGCATCATGTATTGTCCATACAAGTATTGCATGGAATTGAAATTGTCTTTGTCCTATTGGTCTAGACACGTCATACATAGTGACACCGTTCCATAACTCCACCAACTCGTCAATAAGAGGCTCAATATATACATTCATATCTTTAACTTGATATTTACCTACTTGAATGAACAGTAACATTACATAATTATTGTGACCATTTTACTGTAAGATTTGTAAGTACATGTAAATTAATAACTATCAAATGATAAAATACCTAGAACAATCATTGCCAACATAATGTGCTCCCTCTTTATTGACATCCACGGAGGAATGTTATTGTTGATAACAAAAACAGGCCACACCGAGCAAACAGATCTCATCTCTCCAAATGGATTGACACCATCCGCTGCCAATGAAAGCCTGAGATTACGAGGTTCTTCTTTGAAGTGTTGCCACTTTTCCTCTATGTGCATAAATGCCGAACCACCCGCAGGGATTTGAATAATGTCATCTCGACTTCTATTGCGTGCATGGTAATCCATAAATTGTGCCAAGCTAGTACACCTGAATAATTGTCGCATCCGTGGAATAATGGGGATGTAACGAAGAACTTTGTGAGGCACCTTTTTTGTTATTCGATCTGTTCGATATCTACTCGTATGACATACAGGGCATTGTGTTGCAAATTCATGTTCTTTATAATATATAATATGATCATTGGGACAAGCATGTATTGCTTGATACTCCATTCCAATATCTTTCATAATAGCAGATAATTCTCGATATGAGCGAGGTAGAATATTTGATGGTGGTAACAAAAACTCGCCTATCAATCTACAGCAAAAAATATAAGTTGTTAATATAAACAATATTAGTGGTACATTATTCACCCTTTGTTAACTATAAAGACATATATGACATACCTTAACATACGTGACATTGTTACGTTGGATAAACCATTCATAACCTTCAAGTTCAACAACAACAATACAGCAGAGAGAAGAGTTGTTTGGGAGTCTTTGTATAGGGGCTCGTATGCCTTCTCAAGTAGAGGTACATCAAGGCTATCATCATCATCATGATCAGATCCGCTTGGACTAAATGTGTCATGGATCAATGTATTTATACCATCATCTTCAATTGTGTTTTCTGGCGCATGATCGTCATCTTCCATGGGATCATTATCTTCACCTTGGATATTCGCACCCCCATGTTCCTCCATATCATGTACTTCCCTGGGGAGATCAACCTATATAAAATTGATTAACATAAATAAACCATGATCTTCAACTCATCATCAAGTGATTTCATATGTATATAAATTGTTAAAATGATATAATGAACAACTTACCAGTGGATGATAGTCATGCCCCCCTTCAATGTGACCATTCTCCCTACAATGTCTCTTAACTGTTTTGATTAGCAATCTTCTACGGTTTAAGCCCTTACAAATTTTGCAGGGACAATAACATTTTCCATCACCTTTTCTTTTCAAGTTAGACCACAATCTAGCGATTGTCTCCCTATTTTGTTCTTCACTTATATTATCTGACATGATCGTTCTTCGCAGGAAGCAAAAATTGGGCTATGAAAACTTCGGTCTACAACTTTCAGTGACTAAGCAAAATTGTCAAAAGTACACAAATCTTCTTAGACCTATCCTTTAATATTTTAAAAGTCTAGTTAAAATATACATTAGATTAAAAAATATACAATTTTCATGCCTGAGCGCGCGGCTACGACTAGTGCAATGGTCTTCTTGCTTAGCTCTAGAAGCTCTCTAGCAATCAAAACATATAAGCTACAAGGCCTAACAGCAATTTCAAAACATATAAGCTACAAGGCAAGACATATTACATGACATGGCAAAAGGATTAAAATATACATTAGATTAAAAAATATACAATTTTCAAACCTGAGCGCGCGGCTATAACTCGTGCAATGGTCTTCTTGCTTAGCTTTAGAAGCTCTCCAGCAATCAAAACATATAAGCTACAAGGCCTAATAGCAATTTCAAAACAAGGGTCATCAAAAGAACCAAAAACAATGTGTGCAAACAATACCTTGTGAAGTGGTATAGACAATTAGAAGATGCTACTATGTGCTAGGGAACTTCTTAGAACTGTTGGTATATTCTTACAACTTGTTACACCTGGGATATTCTTCTCTGTAGATGCTACTGTGTGCCATGGTCCAAACGGGCCCATAAATGTGGTTGAATAGCAATACATTCAAGTGGCTTACACAAGGGACAGTCACTGTGAGATATCCTCATGTGTGACTGTCCTTGTCACAAATGAGGACATCTCACAGTGACTGTCCCTTGTGTAATTGCCACTTGAATGAGGTCAGTCACTGTAAAGACAACATGATAATGTACACATACAATGAGTGTACATTATCATGTTGTCTTTACAGTGGCTGCCCTCATGTTGTATATTCTTCTCTGTAGATGCTACTACGTGCTAGGGAACTTCTTAGAACTGTTGGTATATTCTTACAACTTGTTACACCTGGGATATTCTTCTCTGTAGATGCTACTGTGTGTCGTGGTCCAAACGGGCCCATAAATGTGGTTGAATAGCAATACATTCAAGTGGCAATTACACAAGGGACAGTCACTGTGAGATGTCCTCATGTGTGACTGTCCTTGTCACAAATGAGGACATCTCACAGTGACTGTCCCTTGTGTAATTAAGTATTGTGGGGAAGCATTCTAAATAACCAAAGCTGCTAACAATAAATTCAACACAGATATGTCCTCATTTCTGGGTATTTTAGCTCTCTAACAGCTGAATACCAGATTAAATAATAATGACAAAAGAAAAATAAACCCAACGTACTCAGAAATTGTAGCTGTGATTTTGCGGAGGGAATCTCTCTCGGCGCTGTTGAAAACACAAATGACAACCCGCTTGATTTCGCGGAGGGAATCTCTCTCGGTGCTGTTCAAAACACAAATGACAACCCGCTTTGTTCAAAACACAAATGATAACCCGCTTGATTTCGCGGAGGGAATCTCTCTCGGCGCTGTTGAAAACACAAATGACAACGTTCCTTTTTTTTTTTGCACTTATATCCCGACCAACATAAGGTCCATTTGTAATACAACATGATAATGTACACTTACAGTGAGTGTACATTATCATGTTGTCCTTAGAGTGACTATCCTCATTTGTTGAAGAAGAAAAGCATTAATGTGGCTGAATAGCAATACATTCAAGTGGCAATTACACAAGGGACAGTCACTATGAGATGTCCTCATTTGTGACTGTCCTTACAGTGAGTGTACATTATCATGGTGTCTTTAGAGTGACTGTCCTCATTTGTTGAAGAAGAAAAGCATTAATGTGGTTGAATAGCAATACATTCAAGTGGCAATTACACAAGGGACAATCACTGTGAGATGTCCTCATGTGTGACTATCCTTGTCACAAATGAGGACATCTCACAATGACTGTCCCTTGTGTAATTCAAGTGGCAATTACACAAGGGACAGTCACTGTGAGATGTCCTCATTTGTGACTGTCCTTACAATGAGTGTACATTATCATGTTGTCTTTAGAGTGACTGTCCTCATTTGTTGAAGAAGAAAAGCATTAATGTGGTTCAATAGCAATACATTCAAGTGGCAATTACACAAGGGACAATGTCATGAGCCGTGACATATTGAACTTAGTATAATAATAAAATGATTAGATGATATATAATAATCTATTATTAACGGTATATAACAATAATATATAATTATTATCAAAAGATAATAATAATATATAGTTAGCATAATAAGTAATATGTTAATTAAATAATATTAAAATATTAATAAATAATATAATTATGATTATAATTATAATATAAATTAATAATAAATAATTATTAATAAATTATATATATTATATTATAATAATATATTAAGTAATAATATTAAATCAATTATTGATATAATAATTTTAATATATAAATAATATTAATAAACCTCTCAATATAAAACAATATGTTATCACTATAATAATATTTATTATAATATTATTAATATTACTAACATCATTAATTATAATATTTAATAATAACAATAACATTAATAATAATAATAATAATAATAACGTTTAAAGCAATATCGAATATCTGTAATCGATATACATCTACATTAAACATCTGCATTATCTATCACGATGAGGAACGAAGAAGTGATACAACAATCACTAGTCATTACACATCGATACCATGAGAGGATGATTAATGAACCAAATACTATGAAGTCAAGATCAACATGATATGAATAAGGGATAGGTCGCTATGTGTTTCAGAAGATGTATTGATAAGCAAGAAGGATAACCATTCATATATTATAAATAATCATTAATTGCACAAGTTTAGACAATGACATATCCGATAAAGCAATATCAAACATGAAGACCCACTAGCAAATATGCACCATCACTTCCTATGTTATCATGACAATAACATAAACTAGATTGAATTCTACTATCTATATCAATAGACACCACATAGGAGGATATCGACTAAAGGATTGAAAGATTATCGATTGTCTGAGATAAACCACATCTTGTAGAAACACAAAAGCATCAGTGATTATATCACAAGCTATTGATGAATGAGGCATCAGTCATGGATAATAAGTACAATGTATCCTTAAGTATTAACAGGAATGGAAGTCAATTTGAAGATCAAACTCCATTACCAGCAATCAACCAATAAATGGACAATTATCAGAAAATGATATCGACTTATATCAGAGTAGAAAGATTGGATATCATCATAACAATATGGGATAAGGCAAGAGTTAATATCGATTGACTAAATACTAATGATAGTTAGACCAAACTAATACAAACACAATGGATGTTAACTACTGGTTGCACTACCAATTAGGGAAGATTACCTTCATAAAAAGATTTGATATTGAGTCAATCTGGGAGTTATCTATGATCAGAAAATAATGAAATAATATTATGTGAACTGTCGGATTATGGAAAGGTGTGCTTAACAAAGGGACATGGAGGAAGAAACAAGACACTTCTCATTCATAGCATCTCTTCATTTGTTAAAGACAATATAAGAATGCATTCTCGTCAGTCACTCAAGGCATCATTAGAACTTTATTTACTTATCCATATTTGGATATACTCAATAGAGCATCTGCCTTTGGCAGTTTGGTTTCAAGTTTATCATTGCAGATCAGAGACAACACCATGATTGCACAGATAGAAAGGATAGTCAGAAATAGCATCAATATTTGAAGTTGCAAGCATATAATTCAGAATCTGAAATAGCAACATATCACTCATAGCGATATTACACATTTGCATAATTACATCATCATATCAGACACAGCAAATACATTGCTGTAAGCAATACTTATTGATTGTATATCGATATTGTTTATATCAGACATACCATCATTATACTATCACTATAAGTGATAGGAAACATCATATTCATAGCATATTTCATATCATTATATCCGACAGTGCTATTAAACATATTGGTATCAATATCATCTTGCACACATATTGTGATTGAATCTGAAATAGCGGTTGATATCTTAAGTAACCTCCATTACTTAGTTTAATTGTAAGTATCTGATAGAGTAAGTCTGAGAAGTGGAGTAATTGTTCCTGTTTTCCAAGTTAGCCAAAAAGGGGACATTACAGACAATCACTGTGAGATGTCCTCATGTGTGATTGTCCTTGTCACAAATGAGGACATCTCACAATGACTGTCCCTTGTGTAATTCAAGCGGCAATTACACAAGGGACAGTCACTATGACATGTCCTCATTTGTGACTGTCCTTACAGTGAGTGTACATTATCATGTTGTCTTTAGAGTGACTGTCCTCATTTGTTGAAGAAGAAAAGCATTAATGTGGTTCAATAGCAATACATTCAAGTGACAATTACACAAGGGACAATCACTGTGAGATGTCCTCATGTGTGACTATCCTTGTCACAAATGAGGACATCTCACAATGACTGTCCCTTATGTAATTCAAGAAGAAATTACACAAGGGACAGTCACTGTGAGATGTCCTCATTTGTGACTGTCCTTACAGTGAGTGTACATTATCATGTTGTCTTTAGAGTGACTGTCCTCATTTGTTGAAGAAGAAAAGCATTAATGTGGTTCAATAGCAATACATTCAAGTGGCAATTACACAAGGGACAATCACTGTGAGATGTCCTCATGTGTGACTGTCCTTGTCACAAATGAGGACATCTCACAATGACTGTCCCTTGTGTAATTCAAGCAGCAATTACACAAGGGACAGTCACTGTGAGATGTCCTCATTTGTGACTATCCTTACAGTGAGTGTACATTATCATGTTGTCTTTAGAGTGACTGTCCTCATTTGTTGAAGAAGAAAAGCATTAATGTGGTTCAATAGCAATACATTCAAGCGGCAATTACACAAGGGACAGTCACTGTGAGATGTCCTCATTTGTGACTATCCTTACAGTGAGTGTACATTATCATGTTGTCTTTAGAGTGACTGTCCTCATTTGTTGAAGAAGAAAAGCATTAATGTGGTTCAATAGCAATACATTCAAGTGGAAATTACACAAGGGACAATCGATCACTGTGAGATGTCCTCATGTGTGACCTTTGTGAAGGCAAGTGCCAATTTGTACCCAAGTTACCAATATTGTGGCAAAAGTGGGAATGAAGCTTTTAGGGGTCAAATTGGGCAAAGAAGTGTAGAAGTGGCCTATGTGAGGTCTAAATAGCCTAACTAAGTCATGGTTAGGGTCTTATGGTGTTTGAACAATAAGTTTTGAACCAAAATCCCAAAGGTTGTAACAAGTTGTCAATGTTGTCATTCACAACATTGACAACATTTGTGCAAGGGAGCATTTTCGAGTAAGATGGTTATGTAACTATATGAAACCATTGAATTAGGCATCAGATCAACTATAAGAGGCCTCCATCGATCTGTGCAAAAGGTTGGGGGGAAAAACATTTGGAATTAAGAAGATTTGTAGAGTAACACGGTTTTAGTGAATTCTTGAGTTTTTTTGTTTCTTTGTTTTCAGTTGATTAATGGATTAGATAGCTCGCAGTGTCTATTGGAAAAGTTAGTACAAGTTGTTTTTTTATTCTGTGTTGTGTTTTTTTTGAGTTTTGAAGCATTCCAACTAGTTTGTTAATTCTTTTGTTAAGTACCCTATCATTGGTTTGAACCAGGCAGGTTGAACAAATGGAGTCTTAGCTCATCATTCCATTGTCAATTTTGTACGGGCTCTTGGAATGGGTGAGGAGACTCCATGTACTATATGTTTGGAAGGAGGGGCCCTGGGAAGCTCATTTTCTATGTTTGCAATGATGTCCTAGGTGAGTCAGTTGAGCACAGTTAGGGATGACAAATCATTACAAGAAGATTACAACAAGTTGAATGCATTGGTTGCTTCAACTAAAATCTCATGGAGAGGTAGACACACATCTAAAGAAGCCCCAAGTCAAATTAGAAGATTGGGTGAGTTTCTTTGGCTGCTAAGAAAACAAACTCTTAGTCAGACTGTCCAAGTTGTGTCAAAATACTTGTTTTCAGGCATGGCTGTAGCAGTTGGTGTACAAAAAATCTAGGAGGAGAAGACCTTAGATATCTTGGAGTTCTCAATAAAGGGCATCTGAATCCTAAGCCCTTTAGGTGGCTTAATATAAACAAAAAGGCTTGACAAAGGCCTAATTGCTAGCAGCCTATTTTTGGGTGCAATTGGCATGCATGGTTTGATGAACCGGATTGAAGTACTGATGAAAAGTATAGGTGAAGGAGTAATATTGAAACCAATAGAGGTCCTAGTGGCCAGCCTCTCCATGGAGTAAAGTTCTAGTTGAATGTGTTTCAATTTGTGAAGACAAGACTAGGAGTGTCCTAGTAGCTAGATTGGTATTGAGCAGAGTTCGTTGTATTTCTTGTTGGTGTGCACTAGTTGAAGGAGTGGGATCTTGGGTAGAGATACCTTAAGAGTGTAGGGATAGTTAAGTACCCTATCAAGTCAAAACATTGGCCTAAAGAGACCCTAGTGAAGGATAGGGAGTGAGCAAGACAAAGTGTTACATCAATTAACAAGATCATTTTTTGGTAATTGTGTACATTATCATGTTGTCTTTACAGTGACTGTCCTCATTTGTTGAAGAAGAAAAGCATTAATGTGGTTCAATAGCAATACATTCAAGTGGAAATTACACAAGGGAATATCACTATGAGATGTCCTAAGTGTGACTGTCCTTGTCACAAATGAGGACATCTCACAGTGACTGTCCCTTGTGTAATTGCCACTTGAATGAGGACAGTCACTGTAAAGACAACATGATAATGTACACAAGTACCGTGAAGGTAGTCGCAAGTTAGGGCTGTTTTATTGCATACCTGAAACAATGAAGACATTACAGTCCACAAAACGTTTGTGCTTGAAAGATGAACAAATAAAATTAAACTTCTAAATAACCAAAGCCGCTAACAATAAATTCAACACAGATATGTCCTCATTTCTGGGTATTTTAGCTCTCTAACAGCTGAATACCAGATTACATAATAATGACAAAAGAAAAATAAACCCAACGTACTCAGAAATTGTAGCTGTGATTTCACGGAGGGAATCTCTCTCGGCGCTGTTGAAAACACAAATGACAACGTTCTTGTTTTTTTTGCCCTTATATCCCGATGTGATTTCGCGGAGGGTTACGGTGCTGTTGAAAACACAAATGACAACGTTCCTTTTTTTTTTGCCCTTATATCCCAACAACATCGCAATTGCAAGTTAGGGTTGTTTCACTGCATACCCGAAACAATGAAGACGTTACGGTCCACAAAATGTTTGTGCTTGAAAGATGAACAAATAAAATTAAACTTCTAAATAACCAAAGCCGCTAACAATAAATTCAACATAGATATGTCCTCATTTCTGGGTATTTTAGCTCTCTAACAGCTGAATACCAGATTACATAATAATGACAAAAGAAAAATAAACCCAACGTACTCAGAAATTGTAGCTGTGATTTCGCGGAGGGTTACGGCGCTGTTGAAAACACAAATGACAACGTTCTTGTTTTTTTTGCCCTTATATCCCGATGTGATTTCGCGGAGGGTTACGACGCTGTTGAAAACACAAATGACAATGTTCTTATTTTGTTTGCCGTTATATCCTGATGTGATTTCACGGAGGGTTACGACGCTGTTCAAAACACACATGACAACGTTTCTTTTAAATTTTGCGCTTATATCCCGACAACGTCGCAATTGCGACAGTGACAAATGTATTGTCGTCGCAAATTGCGACGGTGTCGGGCTATATTTGAAAAAAAAAGAGCAAAACCACATGACATTTGCCTGCCGTCGCAAATGGCCGTCGCAAAATGACCCCAAATGTATTAGTGTCTGTAATCAATGATGACATGGATTGTTCACTTGAGTACGACCATCTTTCAGATCTTCTATAGCAAGGACTTGTTTTTGCATTGGTTGCACCGAAAGGGAATGATGAGAGATCGAAAGACTGGTTAGCACATTGTGTATGAGGAAAGCAGAAACTTGCACAACCGACGATAGATGATGATATGTTCACATATCCAGCATGATAACATGTTGTTGCGTGAACATGGTTGCGCACATATATGATTAGAAATAATGGCATTCTTGCGTTTGAAGACTATGAGAAGCACAAAACCATTCTCATGTATTCACACCTTGTTATAGCAACCAATGTTAAGTTGAAACATCAAGGAAAACCAAAGACAAAGGAACTTTGGACTATTATTACTATTGATCATGAAGCAATACTGAATACTCTCAAGCACAAAGATGACCCTTGAGGCACACTTCAGTAGGTAAGTTCAACTCAAGTTAAAATATAGTTCTGTAATTTGCATATTTAGATGCCAAAAGGGCACTTCTTATATTCTCTATTAACTTTTCTTCTGCCTTCTGAATGTAGGGATTGGAGTGAAAAGGACACTTATTTTTTATATATAGTTATGTAATTTTCATATTTAGATGCCAAATTTTGTATATAAAACCAACAATCGAATGTAATGTGCATAGTTAGATGCCAAATTTGTATATAAAAACAACAATCGAATGTAATGTGCATATTTAGATGCCAAATTTTGTATATAAAAACAACAATTGAATGTAATGTGCATATTTAGATGCCAAATTTTGTATATAAAAAATTAGATGCAAAATTGGAAATATACAGAGAACATGGGGTTGATTTGCAGATATTAAAAGCCCACATTTGTATCGTCTTAATGCCATGTAAAATGCAAAAAATGTGTTTCCTTACTATGAATGTTGTATCCTTATATAATTTGTATCATCTTAATTTTGTATCATTACATTTCTATTGTCTTAATTCCATTACATTTGTATCGTCAAATGATGTAATAGTTGGAGTCATTGAGTCCAAATTGGTCAAATGTGTCCAAAGTAAAATGATGATTCCCTGGGTGAAGGGATAGTGTTCAAGGATTGCATCGTGGCACCAAATAGACTGTGCTATTAGCTCTGGTTGGGTGGGTAAATGCTAGGAACAACCCCATTTTGACCACTGAGTCAGTAGAACGTTTCGGACCACGCCAGACCAAAGTGTCCCCAAGGTGCACTAATCACGATTGGGCAGTGAACTTTTGAGGCTCGTAACTTAGACCCCATGAGAGGTATCAAAGATCCATGAGATGATACAAGATGATGTTTCTGAGGCCTACAATAACCTCTCTCCATTCTAGGAGATTCAAATTTGTTTGAATTTGGCATGCCAGTCTCGCTCGATGCCAAAACTTGTAGTGAGGGTCAGTTGAAAGTTGCACCAATGGATTACTTCCAAACCATTTGTCTCAACACCAAATGGACTGCACCATTAGCTCTGATTGGGTGGGTAAATGCTAGGGACAACCTTGTTTCGATCATTGGGTTAGCAGAACGTTCCGGACCACGCTGGACCAAAGTGTCCCCAAGGTGCACTAAGCACGATTGGGCAGTGAACTTTCAAGGCTCATAACTCGAACCCCATGAGAGGTATTAGAGATTCATGATATGCTACAAGACAAAGTTTTTGAGGCCTACAATAACCTCTTTTCATTCTGGGAGATTCAATTTATTTTTTAATTTGGCACGCCAGTCTCGCTCGATGCCAAAACTTGCAGTGAGGGTCAATTGAAAGTTGCACCAATGGATTACTTCCAAACCGTTCGTCCTAGCACCGAATGGATTGTGCCATTAGCTTTGGTTGGGTGGGTAAACTCTCAGGACAACCTTTTTTTGACCACTAAGTCAGCAAAATGTTCCCGACCACGCTAGACCAAAGTGTCCCCAAGGTGCACTAAGCACGATTAGGCAGCGAACTTTCAAGGCTCATAACTCAAACCTCGTGAGAGGTATCAGAGATATGTGAGATGCTACAAGATGATGTTTCCAAGGCCTACAATAAACTCTCTCCATTCTGAGAGATTCAAATTTGTTTCAATTTGGCACGCCAGTCTCGCTCGATGCCAAAACTTGCAATGAAGGTCGGTTGAAAGTTGCACCAATGGATTACTTTCAAACCATTCATCTCGACACTGAATGGAATGCGCCATTAGCTCTGGTTGGGAGGGTAAATGCTAGGCATAACCCTATTTTGACCATTGAGTCAGGAGAACGTTCCAGACCACACCGGACCAAAGTGTCCCCAAGGTGCACTAAGCATGATTGGGCAGTGAACTTTCGAGGCTCATAACTTGGACCCCATGAGAGGTATCAGAGATTCAAGAGATGCTACAAGATGAAATTTCCAAGGCCTACAATAACCTCTCTCCATTTTGGGAGATTCAAATTTATTTGAATTTGGCACACCAGTCTCGCTCAATGCCAAAACTTGCAGTGAGGGTCAGTTGAAAGTTGCACCAATGGATTACTTCCAAACCGTTCATCCTGGCACTGAATGGATTGTGCCATTAGCTCTAGTTGGGCAGGTAAACACTAGGCACAACCTCATTTTGAGCACTGAATCAGGAGAACGTTCCGAACCATGCCATACCAAAGTGTCCCCAAGGTGCACTAAGCACAATTGGGCAGTGAACTTTTGAGGCTTGTAACTCAGACCTCGTGAGAGGTATTAGAGATCTGTGAGATGCTACAGAATGGTGTTTCTAAGGCCTACAATAACCTCTCTCCATTCTGGGAGATTCAAATTTGTTTGAATTTGGCACGCCAGTCTCGCTCGATGCCAAAACTTGTAGTGAGGGTTAGTTGAAAGTTGCACCAATGGATTACTTCCAAACCGTTCATCCCGACACCGAATGGACTGTGCCATTAGCTCCTGTTGGGTGGGTAAATGCTAGGGACAACCCTATTTTAAACACTGAGTCAGTAGAACGTTATGGACCACGCTGAACCAAAGTGTCCCTTGTTAGGAATAAAGTGTCTCAACCTTGGATAATTCCTATTCTTATTATTTGTTTTGTAAAATGTATTTCTTGCAAATAATGTAATTAAGCGTGAGTGTACATGTCTAGTTGGCATGTTGATGTGTCACTCCACTTAATGTGTCGACATCTTGAATTGTGTGTAAGGAGATCATGACTAAAACGGTTATGATGAATTCCTATGACATGTAAGAGCTATGTCTAGAAGATTCAATGATGGGTGAAGACATGAAAGACATGTGGCAACTGATAAAGTTGAGTACTGTACACTAATACGACTATCTTTGGAAGTTTCCCTAAAAAGGGAAGCGCATGATATAAGCATTTTTTAGGGTTGCGAAGAGAGGTGAAGTTAGTGTATTGTTGGAATGTTTTTATGCTGCCGCGATTTGTCTTCAAGAGTTGGAAATCTTTTGAAAGAACTTGCATTGCAAGTGTATTATAAACTGTAATAGTTTTGATAAATACATTGCGCAGGTTTTGGAGTGCTGGGGTTTTTATCGAAAGGTTTTCCCCAGGGTAAATCTTTGTGTCATTCTCTATTTTCTATTTGCATGGTATATGGCCGCAATATCATTGTTAAAGTAGTTAACAAATCTGAAATTGTAAAGATTTAAAAGAATTTTCATAATACTTTCCTTTAGAGATTAGTGTAGGAAGTTGTTTCTGCACCTGAGTTTTCTTACATCCCCAAGGTGCATTAAGCATGATTGAGTAGTGAACTTTCGAGGCTCATAACTTGAACTCCATGAGAGGTATTGGAGATTTGTGAGATGCTATAGGATGATGTTTCTAAGGCCCACAATAACCTCTCTCCATTCTGGGAGATTAAAAAAAAATTGAATTTGGCATGCCAGTATCGCTCGATGCCAAAACTTGCAGTGAGGGTCAGTTGAAAGTTGTGCACCACTGGATTACTTCCAAACCATTCATCTCGGCACCAAATGGACTACACCATTAGCTCCGGTTGGGTGGGTAAATGCTAGGGACAACCCCGTTTTGACCACTAAGTCAGTAGAACGTCTCGGACCACGCCAGACCAAAGTGTCCCCAAGGTGCACTAAGCATGATTGAGCAGCGAACTTTCAAGGCTCATAAATTAGACTCAGTGAGATGCTACAGGATGACATTTTTGAGGCCTACAATAACCTCTCTCCATTCTGGAAGATTCAAATTTGTTTGAATTTGGCACACCAGTCTTGCTTGATGCCAAAACTTGTAGTGAGGGTCAATTGAAAGTTGCACCAATGGATTACTTCCAAACCGTTAATCCCGACACCAAATGGACTATGCCATTAGCTCCATTTGGGTCGGTAAACACTAGGAACAACCCCATTTCAACCACTGAGTCAACAGAATGTTCTGAACCACACCGAACCAAAGTGTCCCCAAGGTGCACTAAGCACGATTGGGCAGCGAACTTCCGAGGCTTGTAACTCAGACCCCGTGAGAGGTATTGGAGATTCATGAGATGCTACAGGACAAAATTTTTGAAGCCTACAATAACCTCTCTCCATTCTGGGAGATTCAAATTTGTTTGAATTTGGCACGCTAGTCTCACTCGATGCCAAAACTTGCAGTGAGGGTAAATTGAAAGTTGCACCATTGGATTACTTCCAAACCATTCATCCTGGCACCGAATGGAATACGCCATTAGCTCCAGTTGGGTGGGTAAACACTAGGGAAAATCCCATTTCGACCACTAAGTCAGTAGAACGTTCCAGACCATGCCAGACCAAAGTGTCCCCAAGGTGCACTAAGCACGATTGGTCAGCAAACTATCAAGCCTTATAACTTGGACCTCATGAGAGGTATCGATGATCCGTGAGATGCTACAAGACTGTGTTTCTTAGGCGTTCCTAGTGTAATTGCAGGGGTACAGGTAGAGTACTGATATTTTGTCCAAAATACTAATATGTTTTGATATGGCCAAAAGGGTGTTTGATTATGTAATTAGGCCAGTTTGAAGTCTTTTAGCCATTGGGAGTAAAGGGTAAGTCTATAAACCTTGAAACCACTTTAATAGATATCCTTATATACCTCAAATGATGAATAACACATATGAACACACGTAGCACATAAAACGTACACATAAATTTTTTTAAGTCATGAAGCATACATGTAGCACATAAATTATAAAGCATACAACATGAATTCACTAAAGTCATGCATGTAGCCCATACACATGAATTTAGGTTATGAATATTGTACTTGAATATACATGAATATACTTAAGGCATAAATTGTACACATGAGTGCATACACACAAGCATATTTATATACTAACAATGAATAAATGAACACACAATTAACAAATTGGATCGAATATCAAGTTTCATATATATATATATATATATATATATATATATATATATATATATATATATATATATATATATATATATATATATATATATATATATATATATATATATATATATATATATATATATCAGAATGAACAATAATTCTATACATATTTATATGTCAACATATCTAGATTCAATGTGGCATACGCCATCTCAAAATATGTCATATGACATCTCAAAATAAGAAGTTCAACTACAAATATTTCTAGGACATCCTATTCTACTAGTGGATCATCAAAATGGAGCCTCTTTGAAGTACTCTTCGGCTCTAATGGATCCCGCATTCAAACACAAAAGTGAAACCCCAAGTTAGATTAAAATTCAGAATCATAGTCAACAATAATAAATTAAATTTAAACTAAAATTGAGCTCTCATATACCTCGCCTCTCTTTCTCCTCCCGCGGGTAGGAGACCTAATATATGTCCTTGGTAGCGCAGGAATAGTGCCACCAATGGCGACTCCCACCTGTATATGTTTGCAAACATGAGATTGAACTATGAGTTATACTATTTAATGTTAAAAACTTGGTAGCAAATATATGTTTAGAAAATAACTGAATTAACATTAAAACTTACCTGTGTTGAAATTTCTTCAGGGATTGTTGGCTGAGTCATCAGCGATACAAACCCTTGTCGTTCTGGCTCCCTCAAACTAGGAGTGACCTACAAAAGTCAAACAGATACTTCATATTATCATAAATTGACCATATTATATATAATTGATATAAAAATACACACAAATAAATTTAGAAATGTACGTATTGTGGGGCTATCACTCTGAATGGATATGCCTGTGACTCTATCGTGACGATAGGGTCTCATGGCATCATCACATGCCACTCTCTGTCAAATAAACCATGTAAATTAAAAATGAGTACGCACAATTGACAAGTATACATGTATGCATAAACAAACTAAATTACTTAATTACCTTTCATTTATCAACAACTGACACCTGCACCCCCTCACATTGCCCCCCAGTGGCAACTGGTGACACCTGCATCAGTATGTAAAAGATGATCATAAAAATTAGAAAACAATGTACATATACTATTATCATAATTTAAAAGGAAACCAATGAGTACATTAAAACATATGTACTGTGGAAGAGTCAAGACCAAATGATATGGCCGAAAGCGTGGACCCCTCCACCTGTGCCATCTCCTCCTCTGACATCAACTGAACATAAATGTAACACATAAAAAGACATAAGTGGGAAATTATTATAAGGAAATTCTACTAAAAATATGAACAATAAAATTTAAAAACAATATAAAAGTGGACGGTTTACCCTTACTGTAACAGTGGGAGTCCATGGCATTATAGGCTCCTGATGCACATCTCCATGAGCTGCTTCAGTGCCTGTAGTGTGCTATGTAGAATCATCCCCATCAAAGCCAAAATTATATGAATCAGTATCAATCATGGGACCAAAGCACAGATTCTTGCATATAACACAAGTGTGGGGCACACAAACATGTGAGCTCATGGAAGCGCCAGAAGCATCAGGACAAGGAGGCAATAATGTCCTTTATGCGTAACCAGTAGATCAATCAAGGTGTGAATGGCTCAAATAGTCTGTGAGCCGGCCTCAATAATAATGTCTGGATGCTGCACTATGGGAGGTGGTGAAATCTTGGGAGGGGGGACATATGTGCGGGATTTCACCCATTGTGCCCATGACCTATCTTGCAGAGTGCCTAAACCTACACCCTGGTTCGGTCTCAGACTCTAATAATTCACCTTGTGACCAAGCACAAATTAAGCATATAATTTTTTAATAAAATAAAATGGGACATCAAAATTATTGTGAGGTGGTCTATCAAAAACCATCCACCCATGGTCCCAAAAGTTGTCACATATTGCACTATTTGTGCACCATTTAATTGACAACTTGGTTTTTTTAATGGTCTATGTTTAGACCAGTTTTAGGATCCACAAAAAGATTAGCTATGTCATGTTTTGTTATATTTAGGTTCATGACTTGATCATAATCAAGCCCATCATCAAACTGGGCGTGCATGGAATCACGCCAAAGAAGTGCAACATTATGTTGCTGTGTAAGTTTTTCCATGTTTTCAATAATTGAGTTCAATGTCGTAAACATGGGGAGCAATGTGGGGATATTGGCATATGTGGTTTGAAATCCTCTAAGTTCATTTAGATTATCTCCTATTAGATCTTCTAAATGGTGAGGATTTGTGACAGGTACATCTTCTGGAGGTGGGGGATTGTTGGGAGGTGGTTCTGGATTTTTTGTGGGATCATTAGGAGGATTTTCTGATTCCATGTCTGATAACAATGAAAAAAAAAATAGATAATTACAATGAATTTTTAAAAAATAATACAAAAACTCATTGCTACCCTAATTTTTATATAAAAAACTATATATTTCTATTTAAAAACAATAAAAAAAATTTTAAATAATAAAAATTAGAAGCTTTCACTTACTTGGCAATTTAGGAGAAATCAAATAGGGGATTTGGGAGCGGATATCCGAAAACCCTAGCTGCATTCATGTTTTTACAATAAAAAAATGTTGAATGCGGCTGGGTACAAAGATATATATCTACTGGAAAATATCAGATATCCAATATTATCAGATATCTGATTATGCCTTCAGGTTTGGCTTGTGGCTTGGCCAGGTGTACTGACACCCAGGCCTACTAAAAAGTCAACAAATCTATTTGTGCGCTTTTGGATGAGTGAAAATAGGTTTTTTTCACATCGCCACTTTTTGGCATACCATGATCCTGCACATACCCACCATCTTGAAGCTATTCTCAATTGTGGCCCTTGGCTTATCTATTCATCTTTATTGCCTTCCAAAAGTTAGACCTAATATTGTGTCATTGTCAATGAAATGATTCTTCAATTTCCTGTTTGGGTTGAGTTCTCTAGGTTGCCCTTATCATGAGAGAATTTTGTAAGCCAAATAGTATCTTCCTTAAGCATTGTGGTTTATGTTGAGCCTAAATGATTCAAACTAACTTGTCCTTATCAACATATTTGCATTTAGTTGAACCTCTCCAAAGACTTCAAGGAGATCAAGGATATCCAAATTGGACAAATGAGACATGCTTAATGTATACTTTACCTAAATTTGTACTAAATAGATGCTATTATTATCAATGCTTAGAACATAAGTGTATGCAACGAAAGTAATAGTAAAGAGGAGTGCAATAGTAAACTAGAACATTTAACTATTAATATCAAAACAACATATAGATTAGACAATGAAAAGAGAGAAAAATACCAAAGTCTAAGAGTATGCAAACCTCCTTAAACTCGATGAAAAGCTCTCTTGTTGAAGTAGATTTGTCCAAGACGGTTTTGATGTGTGCTCAAAAGGGTGATGCTCAAGCTTCAAAGTTTTGGATTTGGAATGATTTTGGCATAATAGTGTTGCTTTGCTATATTTTTTATGTCAATGTGGCATGGTAACTTTGCATAAAAGATAGGATGATTTGTGAAGGGATGAGGGTTCAAATTTATAGTCCAATGAGAGATGAAATGGACAATCAAGATTGAGAGATGAGGAAGGAATATAATGTTTTTGAGGGAAGCACGTGGATTGTTCTTTCTCAAACTCATAGTTTTGTGACAAGTGTCACAAGAAGAGAGGTTGAGAGGACATAGGGGTTGGGAAGATATGTCATAAAGACACATCTTGTCTCAAATCCCAAAAGCCAAGCCTTGAGGATTGTGACCAATTTAGGAAGTG
The DNA here is from genome assembly GCA_027943335.1 of Chamaecyparis obtusa. Lineage (NCBI taxonomy): Eukaryota > Viridiplantae > Streptophyta > Pinopsida > Cupressales > Cupressaceae > Chamaecyparis > Chamaecyparis obtusa. The sequence goes on from BSBK01004834.1 coordinate 610,848, forward strand.
GGGAGAGGGGACAAATGTGTAAGTAATGTGGTTGGGAGTATAAGAGCATTTAAGGTTAACAAGTGGGAGGGAGTTGGCATTGGAGAAAATGTGACATGAAGTTGACTTTGAGATGGGTTTGGACTTCTTAATCCTTGGATTAGGATTGTGAAAATGTTTAGGCAAGGATTAGGCTTGGATTAGTGGTCAAGTGGGAGGATTGGGAGGATGTGATGGGAGGAGAGAGAATGAGTGGAGAGTTAATTAGCTAGTTAAGAGTAATTAACTAATTAAGAGGGGATTAGTATGGGTGAAGGGGGTGGGTTGAGTTAGAACTCAATGTTAGGTGGTTGAAGGATGGTTTGGTTAGGGATTAAAGTTAGGAGTCATGTGCTTAAATTAAATTAAATTGATTAATTTAATTCATGAATATAAGAAAAGGGCTTAAGTGAATTAATTAAATAAATAATAATATTTATGAACTAATAGAATAAGGGGGATTTGATTAATTTAGTAACTATGGGTTTCTTACTAATTAATCAAGCTATAATTAATTAGTTAATTAAATCAATTAATTATAAGGATTGACATAAATTAATTAAATAATAATATTTAATTAAACATGTATAGATGAGAGCTAAATTTGATAATGAAATCATTAATCAGATTTAGGTGTCTACATTTTACCCCTCTTTGAAATGGTGTTAAAATAAAATTATTTCAATGACGTTAAAAGTTTTGACAACACAAAGAATTAGGACAACTAAATTGCCCCAAACTATAGGAAGATGGTGTTAGTTAGACTGGGTGATGCCCCTTCAAGAAGGCAGTCATGAAAGAAAAATGTGTTAGATAACTGAGGGGGGGGGGGGAATTAGTTAATTCTAGTTATCCTATAGTCCCAAACTCTAGATGTATATGATCAAAAATTTTCAAACAAATAATCGACTCGATAAGCTATCAATAATAACTTTATGTTCATTAACCAAATACCAGTAAATTCAATATTGTGTTTACCGATTAATCTAGATATGAAATGTGTAAAGTAAAATAATAATCCAATCACATCAAATACACATAACACATAGATTTTAACATGGAAACCCTCTAAGGGAAAAACCAAATTTTAACATGGAAACCCTGCTAAGGGAAAAACCACTTGGGACTGATAACCCAAAATATTTCACTCTTCTAAAGAGAGCTCGGTTAGGAGCCAACCCTGTTAAAGGTTACAATGCACACTGTGAGGTGTGACCTGGTTAGAGGATTTATCACTAACAGTTAACTCTTGACCAACATTCACTATGGGGTCAGCAAGAAAACCAACAACATTCATGGAATGTCAACATTCACTATGGGGTTAGCAAGAAAACCAACAACATTCATGGAATGTCATATTGGAATACAAATAAAACTGTTAAGTCCACTCGGTTAAGATATTTACCTGTAACAATGGTTAAACTAATACAGTAGTGATCCAATTCAAATACAACTAATAATTGCAGATTTTCAGATCTATGTTATGCTCAAAATACCTCCTCTGATCAATAATCACTTCAATCCTTCATATTCTTCAATATATTCAGTTTGATGAATAATACCCTGTCACTCGGTAATGCCCGTAGTTCTTCTTGGTTCTATTTGTAACTAGTTTGATTAGTAGTGCATGAAAATAGTCCTTCCACACAATTTCTCCTGTAGTCTTCAATAAGTTCTAGAATCAATAATGAATCTCATGTCTCTTTAAATAGACGTCATAAACTATTTTCTTCTCATCCATTAGATTTTGCCTCTTAATCTCCATCATTCATTTTGCCACTTCAAGATTCCTCATCAGATGTGTCTATAACATATTTCATCCTTCTCCATTTGATCAATCTTGAATTTTGTCAGCCGTTAGATCCTCATAACAAACTTTATCTTTTACCTCGGAATCATAAGCAACTTGCCAGCTCATCAATTCAGTCGGTTGTTATAAACTTTTATTGTTTCTCTCACTCGGTCAATACAAAATGTGTCGGTGAATACTAACTCGGTTATTACTGTTACTTAGTATACACTGCACTGGCTCGGTGTATACAAAAATCTTCAATTACCGACCACATAAACTTGTTCAGTTCTGATCTTCAATACATAAAAAATTCATGTAATACAATCAAGTCAACAAAATGATCTGCCATAGACTCATCAATAAGTTACCCAATGTATACCTTATCCATATCTCCATATTCATCTCATTTTCATGTAGATATCTCATTCCTTTATCATTTTCCTTCTTCATATGTTTGTAATCATCATGATAAGTATGGTCAAAACTACTTGACATCAATGACAATACATATTGACTGATTTAATTGCCTCACATATCACTTTAGTAGCTCGGTGATCTTTAATCACTGTCTTTCACTTGTCCATTCAATTCATCAAGATATTCAATCAATTTTAGGTTATCAATCTCTCCCTTTGGTATTGATGGCAACACAAATATGAAGTATGCCATAGAATACCAAACATTTGTACTACAACTCTATCAGTAAATTTTGTAGCTCGGTAAGCTCTCCCTAGCTTGATTATTTAATATGTTTAATCACTACATAGCATTTCAACATTTTAGGCAGACTCTCCTTGTGAATTTGATCTTCTTCTTCCTTTTTGGTCTTTCTCTTTCTCTCAGTAAATTTTGTAGTTTGGCAAGCTCTCCATAGCTTGATCATTTAATTTGTTTAATCACTACATAGCATTTTAGCATTTCAGACAGACTCTCCCTACGAATTTGATGATCTCCTTCTTCCTTTCTGATCTCTCTCCCATTCTCTCTCTCCCTTGTAAATAAATTTTTCATTGATTCTCTCTTCCTTTGAATGATATTTCATATGAAATATTTCTCTCCCTTTGACAACAATGCCAAAAAGAATAAACAACTCTCCAATAGCCAAAAAATATATATTTGTTGTTCGGTTCAGATAATGTACCTACATGTACAAATATACAATTTTCATGTTCTAGCTTTCACAACCTTAGGAGACCTAAAGTGTGAACATTATGCATCAACATCATTTGATTTTCTAATAAACTATAGGTTGATGCAACCTCCTGATCACCTTAGTGACCGACAGACAGGGGATGGACCCCTAGTCTAGTCCTCAAGTACTCAAATGTATCCTTCGGTCACTACAACATTTGGGGTTGAATTTTGATGCCATTTTCTATGACAATACCATTTGTGTGTGTTTTTTGTGTTTTTTTTGCAAGTGCGCCCAATGGTGTCGGAATAGTGACAGTTTCGTCGTAATTTTGACACCTGTGTGATTATAAACAAAAAAAAAAGAAGAAGAAATGCTCATTTGTAATTTTTGTGAGCTACGAAGAGGGCAGTGTGTGCGAAGAGGGAAGAGGGCACTGGAATTTTGCTTGCAGGTTGCGAAGAGGGAATAGGGCATTGGACTTTTGCTTGTGTGCATGAAGAGGGCACTTGAGTTTTTCTTGCGTGCGCGATCTTGGCCCTTACTCTACACAGATTCAAGGTAGGCCCGAACTGGACTTTTGCTTATATGCCGAAACTTGGCCATGTCTTTTTTGTTATTTGGTTTTATCATTGTATTTCACTAGTTTAAAGCTAGGGCATCCATTTCATAGAGGTTGTGAGTGTTTTATTTATTTTTTATTTGTTTAAATGTATAAACATATTACAAGAATTGACTGAAATACTTTTTCTTGCATGCAGGATCTTGGCCATGTCTTTTTTGTTACTTGGTTTTATTGCATTCTATTTCACTGGTTTGAAGCTAGGGCATCCATTTATTACTTGTTTACTCACTGCTTGGGGCTTGTGAGTTTTGATATGGGCATACATGATGTAAATTTGGTCACTGTTCTGTTCAGTTATATATTATAAACAATTACAACAATAATCAGTTTTGTTTTTTCCTTTTCCATATAAAGTTGATAATTTTGGAATTTCATATGAATCTAGTGATGATCGAAAGGCCTTGCACTACTAAAATTTTGAGTTATAAGGTTATTGTCCTTCTCTACAATTCATTCCAAGAAGTCACCTAGGGAACTCCTAAATATACTTTCAGAGTTTCTATAAAGCATTAACTAATTGGAGATGAAAAATAACATATTCATTTCATGCATATGTGGTAAAAATTCATGAGATACTAAAGAAGACCTACTATTTGTTAGACAAATCTTCATTGTCCCCCACAAAAAACTAAGTAATAACTACTCCACCCTTAATTTGTTTAACAATGCACCATATTAGATAAAGTAGGTTCTATCACACATGGCACATAATCTCTTCAAACTCACAATACATTGCATGTGTAGTACAAAACTCATGAGATTCTAAAGAAGGCCTCACTCTTAGGGTAAGTGCACAAAGATGGGAGGACAAAAAGGGGGTATAAGATGCTCACTTTTTTTCTGAAATCAGAAAACTTTGAACTTCAACAAGAAATTGAAGATAGTTAGACTCAAAATTTTAAGATGCGACAAAAACAAGAGTTGTAATACTCTGAATCTAGTTCCTAAACTACTAACTTATTTTGAAAATGGTGTAGATTAAGCCCCTCAAAAAGGGCGAGCACAAAAAGTGGTCCTATTTTTGTCCAAAAACATAACATAGCGTCTGGTGTGCTCCCCCTAAAATGTTAACTTTTTTTTGAATTTTTTTAATCACTCTAGTGAGAAGTTAGCTAACACCACGTAGCTTATCTCAGATTTTTTTGGTAATTTTTTTATGAACGTATAATTTTTGATGAATTTACGAAGTGCACACATCCTAAAAACATGAAATTTCTGTGTGCTCCCCCTAGAAATCATTGAAAACTAATCAAAAATTAAATTTTTTTTTTAAAAAGTGTGTAGAATGGAGTCTAGTTTCTAAAAATGTAACTTATTGCAAAATTCGATGAACGAGCCAAAATCTATGCCCAAAATACTACATGTTGGTTTTTTACAAAAAATGGACATACACACAAAAGAAATTAGAGTTGAAAAACTTAACATAATCAGAATTCAAAATAAATTATATGCTTAGATAGCTAACAAAGAGATCTACAATATCACGTCGTTTGATTTTTATGCTCTTGAGCCATGAGTAAACCTGATGAGGAGCACATTAAAAAAAGATGTCATTTTTTTGTATGTCTACTGGAAAACACATCTCAGGCCTATTTCAATCGTCCAAGCCTTTGGGTTGGATCCACAAGGCAAATCCAAGCCTTAGGATTGGTAAATTCAAATCATTTACAAAGTGTGCACAACCTATAGGGCGTGCGCACTATGTATATTTATGATTTTCATAGCGCGAGTGCGCTATGAAATTCATAAATTTACATAGGGCATGCGCCCTATGTAAGATATAGATTTATATAGTGTGTGTGTGTGTGTGTGTGTGTGAGAGAGAGAGAGAGAGAGAGAGAGAGAGAGAGAGAGAGAGAGAGAGAGAGAGAGAGAGAGAGAGAGAGAGAGAGAGAGAGAGAGAGAGAGAGTAATTTATACAAAGAGAGGGGGGTAATTTATACAAATACAACATTTAAGTATAAGTTTGATAATTTTAATTTCTTATAATTTAAGTTATATTTGTATAAATTATAAAATATAATGCTTTCAGGATGTTTGGGATAGGTTCCAGCTTCATAGCAGTTAACATGTAGATTCTAGATTTGAAAAATTCCAGACTTAGCCAAATTTTAGGATTCAACAAAAGCCTTCAACAGGGTTACCTCCCATAATCCATCATGGATTTCTAAGGTCAAAAAGAAGCTAGCAAAAGGATTCCCAAAGGGTTTTAACTTGTTTTATCACAAATCACTGGGTTTTAACCCCATCTCTATGACAAACTTAGCTTAGCTCTCACCCAAATCTCTCTCTCTCTCTCTCTCTCTCTCTCACACACACACACACACACACACACATCATCATCATCCTCATCATCATCTTATCTCTCCCCCTTATCTACTCTCTCTCTCTGTCTCTCTCTCCCTTATATATATCTCTCTCCCTTCTCTCTCACTCTGGAGAGAGAAAGAGAGAGATAAGGGATAGAGAGAGAGAGGGTAATGAAAGAGAGAGAGAGAGTAGATAAGGGGGAGAGAGAGAGAGGGTGATGTGTGAAGAGAGAGAGAGAGAGAGAGAGAGAGAGAGAGAGTAATGAAAGAGAGAGAGTAGATAAGGGGGAGAGAGAGGGTGATGTGTGTGTGTGTGTGTGTGAGAGAGAGAGAGAGAGAGAGAGAGAGAGAGAGAGAGATTTGGGTGAGAGCTAAGCTAAGTCTGTCATAGAGATGGGGTTGAAACCGAGTGATTTGTGATAAAATGAGTTAAAACCCTTTGGGAATCCTTTTGCCAGCTTCAGTTTGACCTTAGAAATCCATGATGGATTGTGGGAGGTAACCCTGCTGAAGGCTTGCTGAATCCTAAAATTTGGCTAAGTCTGGAATTTTTCAAATCTAGAATATGCATGTTAACTCCTATGAAGCTGTAACCTATCCCAAACATCCCAAAAGCATTATATTTTATAATTTATACTAATATAACTTAAAGTATAAGAAATTAAAATTATCAAACTTATACTTAAATGTTATATTTGTATAAATTACCCCCCCTCTCTCTCTCTGTCTCTCTCTCCCCCCTTTATCATCCTCTCTCTATCCCTTATCTCTCTCTCTCATTCTAGTTTTTCATAGCGCGCACGCGCTATGTAAAAATATGGATTACACTTTTGTGGCTTTGCATAGTACGCATGGGGGTGAAAATTTTGGGACTTTACAAAGCGCGTGCACCCTATTTGGTGCACACACTATTTGGCGCATGGGCTTTGTTTTGGATTGCCCAAGCCTAAGGCTTGGGCAACCCAAGCCATAAGGTGCACGCCCTTTAGTGCGTATGCACTATGCGTGATTTGGGACCAAAAAGAAAAGTGGCATCTTTTTGGTCCCCCATCTTTGTGCATATACCCCTTAATCAGCCAAATCTTCCTTGTACCACACAAAAAACTGTGTGATAACTATGTCTACACCAACCTTAATTGTTTAAGAATTCATCATATCAGATAAAGTATGTTTAAGAATTGTTGGGACTGGTCCTTTGGCGTGTATTAAATAGAATACAATTTTCAACCTATTATTATCATCCTATTTCTTTGTTGTAAACATGCCATTGGTTCAATTTTGTAATTTTTTTTTGTGTTAAATGCATTTAAAATTATCTTCATTGTCTTCTGATTGTCTAAATGCTTCTTTATTTGTTAGCCAATTAATACATGCTAGTATATAAAGAAGACAATCAAAAGACAATGAAGATTTATCTGACCAATAGTCTATAGAATTAGACCTTTATTTTAAATGCATTTAACAAAAAAAATAATTACAAAACTGAACAAATGGCATGTTTACAACAAAGAAATAGAATGATAATAATATGTTGAAAATTCTATTCTCTTTAATACACACCAAAGGACCAGTCCCCACAATTCTTAAACATACTTTATCTAATATGATGAATTCTTAATAAAGGTCTGATTCTGTAGACTACTAGCATGAAGGAAGATTTGACCTAGCCAAATCTTCCTTGTACCACACAGAAAACCATGTGATAAGGGTGATCCCACAAAGCTGTGTCCCACTTTTAGGGACAAACAAAATCACGACGCCGAGGAAAAATAAAAATTTTGTGCCTTCATATGAAGTAGATACTTCATGCAAAGTGGTGGACCCACTTCGCACGAAGACCCCTATGAGGGAAGCTTCGTGCGAAGAGGGGCTTTGCACGAAGCCTCTTTTGACCGAATTTTTTTTATAAATTTCTGATGTTTTATGTTTTTCCACATCATTTTCTCTAACACTATTTGCGGACACTAGGCCTTGGAGCGAAGCACCTCAGCACGCCAGTGCCTCCCGAGCTTCGTCGATGTCTTCAGTTTCCTAGTAGTATCAGGTACACACATTTTTCTCATTTTTTATTGTAAATAATATATTTTGTATTTATTTTAGCTAGTTATTTGTTTTAAATAATTTTTTATTTGTAGAAATGTTAGAAATTTGTAGTTAAATATTATCTAATATGTTAGAAATTAATAGTAGAATGTTAGAAAATCGTAGAAAATATTAGAATGTTAGAAAATATCAGAAAATGATAAAAATATTAAAAATTGTAGTATAAATGTTAGAATATGTTAGAAAATCGTAGTAGTTTGTTAGCATCTATTAGAAAATATTTACAAAACATTAGAAACCGTAGTAGAAATGTTAGAAAATGTTAGAAAACATTAAGATTAAAGTTAGAAAATGTTAAATTTTAAGTTTAAAGTTGTAAATATTAGGAATCTCTCTCTCTCTCTCACACATGTACACACATTTTCAGTAAATATTAAAGTTAGTTATTTGTTTTAAATAATTTTTAGTTTGTAAAAATCTTAGAAAATTGTAGTTAAATTTTTGAAAATGATCTAGTAGTATGTTAGAAAATGTTAAAAAATTATAGTACAGTAAGTTTCTAGGACCCTTATTCCTCTCTTACGACATATTAAGACACTTAGGATCCCTTAGGAATCTCAAGATCTTATAATACATATTAGGACGTCCTATGACCCATTGATGTATATGTTAGGTTCCATTAATACATACAAGGACTCATTGTTTCCCTCAAGGATCCTTAAGACATTCTAGGATGAATTAATGTAACCTATGATCTCTTAGGACCTATTATGAGGCCGACAACCCCTTAAAACATTCTAGGACCATTGTGTATCGCTTATGACATCTTACTTGTGTAATACCCCAAAAATGGGCTATAAGTTCATTAACCTCCTACGTCGACAATTTGAACAAAATCGACATCGAAGTCCTAACCTAAGGCACATCGGCACATTATCGAATCTTAATTAATTATCCTAAATTCTACATTGGGGAATATTCCTTATTCCTATTTATCCTAATTATCTTTAATTTAATGATTATTTGGCGATAAATCTTATTTATCCTAAAGTTTAATTAATTGAATATTCTAAATATTTAATTAATTATATTTAATACTGCCACTTAATTATTTAATTGGATTTAAATATATTTATTCCTAAACTGTATTATTTCATTTTGACAATAAATCAAATATCCTATAACTAATTGATTAAATTCTTATTTAATTAATTAATGTCAATTGTCAAATTTAATAATATAATTTTTGAATAAAAGTTTGATTTAATAATTGATTAACCCATAAATCAATTATTTTATTTTAAAATTAGTTAAGTTGAGGATAAATCACTTTATTTATTAAATTAATTCATAATTAATTATGCACATCCAAAAAATAGTTAAACTTTAAATCAGAAAATCAATTCAAGTTGTTTTAAAAATAAACTCAACTCTCTTGTGAGTTGAAAGTTGATCTCAACTTCTGATTTAAATCAAAAAGTTGATTTGTGTGATTTTGTGAGTTAATTTATCTCTTAATTCTTGATAACTCAAAAATCAACCTGAGTTTATCAAGAGTGATTTATGGCTTTTTCCATACACCTCCAAAGTCCTGGATTTCTATAAATTAAGGCCTCAGCTCTTCATTTTGGATCCATCCATGAATTGCATCCTCACGCTGGTGAATTGGTGATCGAAGAATCAATCTTTGTGAATCCAAGCTATTGTGAGATTTTCATTATTTTAAGCATTCATATCATATAGCATATCATTGTTAGATTAATTGCATGTTATATTAGTTTTTCATATAGAATAGATTCATATCAATTTGTTTCATCTTATTGCATAGAAAATCCAAAAATATAGATTAATTTGCATTCATCTCATATCTAGATTTTGCATTCAAATCCTTCATTTAGGTGTCATCAAGGTCACTGATCTTGGTCCAATCTGAGAATACATACTCGCATCTACTAAAAGGTAGTAAATTGCCTGGTTAGATTAGTTTCCATTTCACTGCATGATTTTGATTTTAACTAACCTCTAATGTTTTACTGAAGTGTTGTGTCTACAACTAGGTACAAAATTCACACACACATTTCTGGCACCCACCGTGGGGCCCTAAAATAGGTTTCCATTCAATTTCTATCAATTTCTATCATCTTCTTGTCATTTTCTGTTCCAAGCTGCGATTTTTAATTTTTGTCTGTACAATTTTCATACAAGTTTTGTCAGAAACTCGTATCAGGCAGTACCCACTATCGTATGATAGTTGATTTAATTGAGGATCGTACCATAAAAAACACAGTGTCGTTTGGAAGCTCTTTTGTCGTATGATCTGATACCCATTGTCGTATGAGTTTCTGGATTGTCGTTTGGTGGGTGACCCATTGTCGTACAAGTTTTAGTGTCAGGTTTTAATTGTCGTTTCACTTTTTCAACCAATTTTCTAGATTTGATTTCCAGATTTGGACTGACAACTAACATTAACAATTGAAATTTTCTATTTCTGATTGACTTCTACTGATTTTTGATTGGGAAAAGCATGAGAATTGCTAAAAATAGGTAAAAATCTACTAAGTGCGTTGTGAGGAAATTCAGGTAATCTTCTCAGCTGATAACATTTCTATTTGGACTAAAACAAACTCTTGCGTGTCAAGCTTATGTGACCTTTATTGCTTTCATATCATAGATTTCATTTTGGGCTATAAAAATGAACATAGATTTGCTTTTCAACATCTTTGTTACACATAGTAAATAGGCCCTATGAACAATATTTGCGGTTCTTGAGAGAGTGGGTTTCCAGCGAAACTCTTCTCAACGAAGGAACCCTTGTAGGTAGGGAGGTTACTGAGAGCATCTCATGTTCTACTAGATTTGTGCATCTTCAGCTTTTGATTGATACATTCTCTCTCTAGAGAGGTTGATAGATCATAAGTGGTTGACATCATAGATCTTTGTGAGATAATCTTGGTCTTAGCGTGTTGGATTAATCTGTCTACTTTGTTTAGGTTAAAAGTGAAAAGGCTAGAGGACTATGCTCTACTCCCTTTTTGGGTAGTATCAATAACTCAAATCCTTGAATCTGGAACTAGTCTCCATGTGGTATCTTTTGTGAGTCACCTTTAGAGAGGGTTAACCGTAGTGGACATTCCCTTAATTAGGTCAACCACGTTGACAGAACCTCAAGCGGTAATAGCCATTTTTGTCGTGGTAGCAGTAGCCACTATATAAATGTCCTTGCAGAGGAAATCTTCATAGGTGTGGTCTCTTGTTGGGCTATCAGATCTCCCTAGCAGCTCCTGATTGATTAATTTCTCAGACTGTGTCAAAACCCCGGTGTGCCTGGATTGGAGTTCGCCCTCTTGAGATCACAAAAGTTGCAGAGTCAAACCATTACTACAAACCCTAGTGAGGCCAAATTTTCATTTTCTAGGACTATGTGCATTATTGCAAAACTTTTTGGAACATACACTGTTAGCACTCCTAGGGATTAGCACATTCAGTCACTTGGTTGTTCATGCGCAGGGTTGCTTTATCCCCTATTCATTATTTTCAGACGTGCTTGAAATCACTTGCTTGCTATTTTGCGTGCCTTTTTATCTATCTGGTTACTAAGAATGAATCAATCTGATACAATCTTCAAATCTGGACAGACAATTTTGTGAACAATCTGAAACTAAAAATCTAGAAAATGCAAAATCTGATGTTAAACACCTTTCTGGAGTCAAAAGTCATCTTGTAAAGTAAGAAAGTCATAGGACTTTTGGAAAGTGTCATTTCATTACGCCCAGATTGTCGTATGGTAGCTGGTATATTGTCGTATGAGTTTTGCTACCAGTCAATTCAAAAAGTCAAAAATCCTGCTATCAATTATCGTGTGAGTTTTACAACTGTCGTACGAGTTTGTCAATTATCATTTCATAGCCTACCCACTGTCATACGAGCCTGCAAAAAGTTGTTTGAGAAATTTTGAAAAATTGCCAGAAAGTTGTCAGACTGTCAGAGACCCAGCTTTTCCAACCTATTTCCAAAGTCTGTCAAGAAAATCACTATGTCAGGAATAGAGTAGCAACTACTGAGAATCCAATCATTTTCCTAAAGTGACCTTTTGAATCCGATTTAGCCTTCTTTTTAATCAATTTGAGTCCTTTTCATCTTGTGTCAAAACCTTGTCATAACTATCAATCTTCAATCCATCTTCAAAATGGCTAAGTGTTGTGAACTTGTGTCCGCTATCTTTTGGGCATCTACCCATACATCCAGGGCATAGTCTGCTTCATTTATGTCTAATCTAAGCTTCAATCAATCAAACCTTGACAAGGTTGCATCATTTGATCTTCTTGAATCATATCTTTCTTCAATTGTCTTCATCATATTCTTTTGTTTCACCCAAGGTTAATGGTGGAAACTAGAGTTTCCTCTCACAAGAAATCTAGAGAAACATCCCATACCTTACCTATAACCACTATCAAGGGTCCAACTCTTGAGCAACTCTACAATTTTGGTCTTTACGAAGACGACAGTCTTGGCAACTTTTGATTAAAAATCGGATACATATCCCCTCCATCAACTCACGAAGGTAATCAACAAACTCCTCAATCTATCCTAGGGAGTCTTAAAACTCCTACCATGTCTCAATCAGGGACAAACCATGGCTCTCAAAGAGCTCAATCTCAACATGGTGCAAATGAGGAACCCACACCTGAAGAAATTGCTCGGTATCAAAATGATGATGACTTCAAAAGAATGATGAAGCATTTCTTGAAAGAAGATAGAGAAACATACTTTTTACAATTAGCTCATCAAGGAGCTAATCTTCCTCCCAATTTTAATGTGGAAGATATCATTACATATGAGGAAGAAATGACTATTTCATCTATGATGAAACAAATGCACGCCATGCAAGTAAAACTTAACAAAATGGAAAAATAAAAAGAACCTAAGGAGTTCTCCATGGAGGCCCTATGTCCTTTTCCATTCGATAAAGACTTGTATATGCCACTATTCCCTAAAAGGGTGGAAATGCCGAAATATGATAAGTATGATGGAAACTCTGATCCTCAAGATCATGTCAGAGAATTCTATACTCAATCTATGGAGTTCATGCATGAACCAACCTATCTAATGCATCTTTTCCCTTGATCTCTGGGAGGAGCAGCCATTCATTGGTTCTCTAGGATGCCTCCTACAATCAAAACCTTTGAGGAGTTGATCAAATTGTTCTATCAGCAATACTCCTACAACATCCAACATCCAGTCACCGTGATTAATATCTGCAATCTCAAGCAATATCCAGGAGAACCATTCCTGACATTTCTCAAAAGATGGAGAAAGAAATTCTCTCTATATGCTAGGCCTATTCTAGAAACTGAGAAGCTGGAAATCTTCATCAACAATCTTGTTCCAAAAATCAACTACCCTTTACAAATGCAAAATCATACATCTTTTGACAAGATGGTAGATAACGTGATCAAAATTGAGAAAGTACTTGTGAAAAAAGGAGACATCACACTTCAAAAGGACAAGTATGAATCTAGTTCTAAGGATAAGAACAAAAATTGGAACAAGAATAAGGGCATCATCATAGATGGCATTATTGATAATCTCCATGCCCCATCTAAGGCACCTGCTTTCAATCTAACCATTGGTACTCAAGCCATCAAAGCTTCAGAACAAAAGGTGTCTGAATCATCTCAAAAGAAGCCAGAATACAAATCTTGGTCTGCTGATAATAAATGAAAGTTCACTCCTCTTGGAGAATCTTTGGAATCAGCTATGAGAACTCTACTGGCTAATAACATCATCTCTTTGCCTAAGATCTAACAATCTGATCCTGATCCTAAGCCGAAATGGTGGAGAGAGAATGAATTCTATGATTTCCATCAAGGTAAAGGTCACAAAACTAATAACTGCTTGCGCTTGAAACATATCATTCAAGACAAGGTTGATAATGGGGAAATCACGATTGATAATACTAAAAGCAATAATGATCACACAGCATTCACCGAACCATTTCCAAAGCATAGCCAAGGAGATTCATCTTCTCAGCCTAATGTGGGTGCTAAGGTCAATTATGCCTATCCTGGAAATAATACTATTATCAATATGGTTGAACCAAGCCTATCTGAGCATTGCAATGTCATCACAATTGTAAGAAGAGATAGAGAAAATCAATCAGCTAACGCAGTTACTCGATCACAAGCTCAAGCACACCTACAAGGAAAAATCCTAGATCAATCAAATGTCCCTAAGGTGCCTTTCAATCTGTCTTCCGCTTCTAAATAGAGGGCAACATCTAAATCTTCAAATCCTAAGGACAGGAGGCCTACTTCGTACAGTATCATTCAACAACTCCAACATACTAATGCTAAAATCTCCATGTTTGAGTTGCTTCGGATATCTCCAGCTCATAGAGCCATTCTAGACAAAGCTCTGCTCGGATCCAATGTTCTTGATAACCTTGATTTAGACAGATTCTAGGCTATTGTTGGTCATCTTACGTCTCCATAGTATATCTCCTTTTTAGAGGATGATGATAACTCCTTGAGTCATCTGCATAACCAGCCCTTGCATATTGAAGTCTTGATCCAAAACCGTCGTGTCAAATGTGTGTTGATAGATGGAGGTGCTGGTCTGAATATTTGTTCTTATAGCTTGATCACACAATTGAGATTTTTAGAAACAACCATTGATCCTAGAAAGAAAATAACTATCAAAGCATATGATGAAGAAGAGAGATCCTCCAAGGGAACAATTGTCTTGCCTATTAGAATAGGTCCTGTCATCAGAGATACTATATGTCAAGTTCTTGATATACCTTTGGCTTACAAAATCCTTCTAGGGAGACCTTGGATACATGAGATGAGAGCTATTCCTTCCACATACCATCAGTTCTTGAAATTTCCTTGTGATGGAGTAGAGGTAACCATTCCAGCTGATGTGTCAACAACTTGCAATGCATTGAAGGCAAATGCGGATAAACTTGTTCCTAATAATAGAGAATCTTCCACTAAGCAAACAGATGTAGCATCCACCTCTAAGATGGAAGATATTGCAAAAGAGGTCAATATCAAAGAAAATGCTATGGGAGAATATACTATAGAGCCAGTCTTGTCTTTGACATCTCTCCCTATCTCGCCTAAGTCTTATGGGAAAGCTCAAAAATAGTTCAAACCCGAATCTAAGGAACCTCTTGAGGCATATAAAGGAAAATTTGTTGCAGAGAAAGTACCTTAGCAAGAATTTGAAGAAGATGAAGCTGTGCTTGCATGGATTTATAAAGATGAACCCGAATCTCAAGTTATTCCACCTAATGACTCTAAAGTATTGAAGGTTCCTTCTAAGTCATATGGCCCAAGGGATAAAATGATAGCTAAGATGGGATATAAAGGAAAAGGACCTCTAGGACTATAGGGTAAAGGTCTTCTGTCACCTCTTGAACATTGTGGTTGAGCCAACAAGAATACAACAGGTCTAGGATACACGAAGAAGCCTTTCTATCTTAGCAAGAACTCCCCACATGTTCTAGAACAAATTGCACCTTCCATAGAAAATCAACTAAAGAAGGAAATAACTGAACAATCTGATAGTGATGATTCAGACACCACTAATGAGCTCATTCCTTATAAGCATTTGCCTAAAGAAATCAAAAACCTCCTTGATGCTGAAGATGATCCAATAAAAAGGATTAATGTAGTAGAAACACAAGAACCTACTATAAACCAAGAGGTAGTTGCAACACAAGAACCAGCTAATCTCGAAGACAATCAAATAGACAAAGAGGAAGGTGGTACTTATTTTTAGACAGATTCCCATGAGTATGAATTCAAATCAAAATCTGAGGGTAACCCTTCTTGGGGTATTCATCGTAACTTTACTCATGTTCTTAGATTTCCTAGAGGCATAGATGAAGAATCTAATGACTATGAATGGGGAGCCATTCCAAAAGAATATGAGCTTATTACAGAGAAACATGTTGATGTTATTCACCAATATGCACCTAAACCCAACATAAGTCTAGAGTGAAATGATGAACTTATCGAGTCTGATCCACCGATGGCTGAAGTGGACTATCACAATGACATTGAGCCTATTCACAAATTGAATGTCTTAAGTTGTAATATCACCTTTGAACTCGAGTGTCGGGTTAGGACCAATGATGACAGATCCATATCCATAAACACTCTTTCCCAATCTTTCACCACTTTGACTATCCAACATCCTGAACTTCTTGATCAAACCTCCACAAATCCAAGCCATGGTATTTATACCTTCCCGAATGACTATGCCCTTGCTTGCTACCTCAATGTAGTTGAACCTATGAGGACTTCCATCAGTGAACCAAGCGTTAGCATGACGGAGTCAGACATCAAGTATCTTATTCAGAAAAATAAGAATAAGAATAAAAATAAAAGGAGTTCTGAGGGTGAAAACCACTTTGTGGCAGTCTCAGAACCCACAAAAGTAAAAATAAAAGATGTATCCGAAGGTGAAAACCTCTTTGAGGTGCCTAAGGATGAGATATTTGATGTCCTTCCGAGTCATTTACATGATAGATCTCTAGTTCTAATTGAGCCCACTCAATCTATCAATTTGGGAATAGCAGAAGAACCACAGTTGATCCATGTAGCACAATCTTTATCAGAAGAAGACAAGCAAAAATTTACAACATTCCTAACAGAGAAGAAGATCAACTTTGCATGGAAATATTCAGATATGCCAGGGTTGGATCCTGATCTTATAATGCACCATTTATCTATAGCTCTTGGAGTAAAACCAGTTAAACAAAAATTAAGAAAGATGCATACTCATGTTGCACTCTTGGTAAAAGTTGAATTAGAGAACCTCCTAAAATCTGGATTCATTTGAGTTATTGATTATGCAGAATGGATCTCTAATATTGTACCTATTTCAAAACTAGATAAATCAATCAGAGTGTGCACAGACTTTAGATGTAAATAGAGCATGCCCTAAGGATGATTTTCCACTACCTAACATTGATATGATAGTGGACATGACTGCGGGATTTGAGATGTATTCTTTAATGGATGGTTTTTCTGGATATAATCAAATAAAAATTGCTTAGAGGATAAAGATAAAACTGCTTTCACATGTGCATGGGGAACCTTCTATTGGAATGTCATGCCATTTGGGCTTAAAAATGCTGGTGCTACATATCAAAGAGCCATGACATCTATTTTTCATGACATGATGCATAGGACTATGGAGGATTATGTTGATGATACTTTAGCAAAATCTATGGTTAGAACTGAACATCTAAATGACTTGAGCAAGATACTAGACAAAATGAAAAAATTTAGTCTCAAACTAAATCCTAAGAAGTGTGCTTTTGGTGTCACTTCTGGAAAGCTCTTAGGATACATAGTCTCAAAGAAGGGCATAGAAGTTGATCCAGCTAAAGTAAAGGCTATCATGGAGATGCAACCTCCCAAAAACATTAGTCAAATGAGGACATTGCAAGGAAGAGTTCAATCTATCAGATGCTTCATATCTCAGCTAGCAGACATATCACATCCTTTTACAAAAAGATTACATAAAGGTGTGACATTTGTGTGGAATGAAGAATGTGAGAACAAATTTAACCATATCAAGAAGTATCTCTCAAATCCTCCTATCTTAATGCCTCCCATTCTAGGGAAGCCATTGATCTTATATGTCTCTGCTACAGATACATCACTGGGGGCATTGCTTGCACAACATGATGAGAACAAAAAGGAAAGAGCTATATACTATATCAGCAGGACATTGGTAGCATGCAAAAAAAATTATTCTATGATTGAGAAGGCTCGTCTAGTTGTGATCTTTGCATCGTAGAAACTAAGACATTATATGTTGGTGCATACCACACATTTGGTAGCTAAGATTGATCCACTAAAGTACCTACTAAGCAAAGCTGCCCTCACAAGTAAATTAGCTAAATGGGTCATGCTCTTAAGTGAATTTGACATTGAATATGTTGAAAGAAAAGCTATAAAAGGATAGGTTATTGCCGATCAATTAGCAGATGCACCTATGATTGATGATACACCAATGCAAATGGAATTTCTAGATTCCTCTATCACGACTCTTTCTTCTAGAGAATGGCAGTTATTATTTGATGGATCCTATATAGAGAATGGATCTAGAGCAGGCATATTATTTATAACTCCTCAAGGATACTCCATACCTAAAGCATTCAAATTAAAGTTCTCTTGCACAAACAATATTTCAAAATATGAAGCCCTTCTTAATGGCATGAAACTAGCAATTGAGTGGAGAGTAACAGAGATACACATTCATGGAGACTCTCAACTTGTTATCCATCAAGTCAATGATGTGTACCAGACTAAAGATGAAAAGCTCATCCCATACAAGAGAATGGTAGATGATCTAAAGAAGCATTTCATATCTATCACATTTGAGAAAATACCTAGAACAGAGAATAAGGTTGGCGATGCAATGGCAATGCTATCTACTTTATTACAACAGCCTGAGCATGAGCTATGCTACGAGTTTCTGGTGGAAGCACTATCTTATCCTGTATATGATTCCCCCGAAACCCGCATGATCTGCAATATTGTTGGTCATGATTCATCCAGATACAAAAACCTATTCTCCTAACTCCAAGACCAAATCATTCCCAATACCTTCAATCGCCATGAAAAGAGATACCTTATCCATAATGCCTCCCGATATGTCATCATTGGTCACGATTTGTACAAATGAGGTCTAGATGGTACACTACTTAGATGTTTAGAACAAGAAGAGTCTCAACATGCGTTAGAGGAAGTCCATGATGGTATTTGTGGGTCACACTCGAACGGTTTAACACTAGCTCGAAAACTCACTAGGGTTGGGTGCTATTGGCCTGAAATGGAGAAAGAATCTATCAAGTTTGCTAAGAATTGTCAAAAGTGCCAAGTGCATGGCAACTTAATTCATGCTCCAGGGAGAGATCTAATTCCCTTTACTACACAATGGCCTTTTCATCAATGGGCCTTTGATCTTATAGGAGCTATACATCCTCATTCTTCTAATGGACATACCCATATAATCATAGCTACAAATTATTTTACAAAATGGGTAGAAGCAGTCCCTTTGACACAAGCAACCAGAAAACAAATATCTATGTTCATATTGAACTATATCATATGCAGATATGGGATACCTCATTCCATAATCACAGATAACGGTGGATAATTCAAGAACAAAGATCTAGATGATTTATGTGCTAAATTCAAGATTACACAACATTGGTCATCTATCTACTATCCTCAAGGGAATGGACAAGCAGAGGCTTCTAACAAGAATCTATTGAAAATCTTGCACCGTACAGTTAATAGAACAGGAAGAGATTGGCATCTCATGATCAATCCAGCTCTCTGGGCCTACAGAACAAGTATTAGAATGCCCACTGGGGCTACTCCTTTCGCTTTAGTTTATGGGTCTGAAGCGGTCTTGCCTATTGAGGTTGAAATCCCATCACTAAGAATCAGAATGCATGGTCTAGTAACTGATGACGACTACAGAGTGTCTAGGTTGCAAGAACTTGAACTACTAGATGAGCGCAGACAAGCAACATATGATCATCTCAGAGTATATTAGAAGAGAATGTCTAGAGGTTGCAACAAGAAAGTTAGACACAGAGAATTTCAGGTTGGTGATCTAGTCTTGAGAGAAAATCCTAAAAATCAATCACATCGAGAATGCAAGGGGAAGTTTGAACCCAACTGGCTGGGTCCCTTTGTTATCACTACTACTTTTGGCTCTGGTGCCTATCAACTCTCAATGATTGAAGAAGAATAGCTTCGAGAACCAATCAACGTTCTCCATTTGAAGAAATTCTACGCCTAAGGCATTCAGTCTATGGTAAAATGTCCTAAAAAAATCTTAAAAATTCGAAAAAGTCTTGAAAAAAATGAACATCTTGGTGAAAACCTAGCAATGGGCACCTTGATGATTCACAAAAAAAGTAAAAAATATCAAAAGTACAAAAAAATTGAAAAAATGAAAAATACAAAAAAAATGAGAAAAAGAAAAAGTGCCTTGGTGAAAACCTGGAAACAGGCGCCTTGGTAGCAAAAAAAGAATCTCTGCCAAGATGGTGAAAACCTAGTAAATGGGCACCACTTGTTTCAAAATGCTCCATCTATCAGCGCAATCTTGGTCTTTCCCAGCTTTCAGTCTTGCTTTAGTTTGTACAGATCTCTTGGTTTGTTCCCGCATTCCTATTTTCAATAAGTTAGTCTCTACACTAATCAGCTAAAGCGTCTGTATCCTATCAATGTTCAAACTTGGGGGCAATCAAAGTCATATCCTATGGCCTCCAATGTATCTTAGACGTATCATATCCAGTCAGAGTCCTTTGAAGCTTCATTTGAGTCAGTCAATCAGTCTCATCTCCAGAAAGGATTTTGCATCTACAACAACGCAATCAAACATCAAACACAAACTGAAAACAATCTATGTTTTTTACATGCTTTTATCTCCTTGTATGCTTACTGATTCACATTGAGATTTTTGCATATTATGTTCCCTCGAGCTCTTCGATGATGTCCTTTACAGGATTTAGAGAGTGATGACTGGGGGCATAATCTTTTCTTTGTTTTCTTCTTGTATGTGAAAATCTAACAACTTTGGAAATTTTGGATTGAAATGGTGTCTGTCTGTAAGAGCCTCTATCTTGAATTGGATGGCCATGCGTACCTCGACCATTCATACCAAGAAAATTCAAGGAAGTTTGATCTAACTATTGTCTTTTTTGAGTGATTTCTTTCTCCTATTGTGAAATGCAATCTTACCTAAGAATGTGAATGATAAAGGGTCACTAACGGTAATTCACATTGGATTTAGAATGATCTCTTGACTGCTTGATGTGTTTGTAATGCAAGGCGTATTCAGGTCATCATGACATCTATGTGTTGATGCTTATACAAATTGCTATATCAAAATGGACATGATATTCAGGTCATCCTGGCGCTTATATCTAATCCGCCATTCCGAAAATAAAATCAATATTAATATGTCTATGGTTTCATAACTAGTGGGCATTGTATTGATTTATCCAGTTACCTAAAAATTCAATGATGAGGATGACCGACACATGATCAGTGACTAGGTCCTAGGTCTTAGGTTTGCATTTCATTTTGCATATCTCTTTGCATTATGCATATTTGCATGATCTCACAAATTGCTTGAACACTTAAACGATTCTTCAAAACCAAAAATGCTAAACATGACACAAGGACTGAGCATTGTATGAATGTTCATCTAATGAAACAGCCAATAGAACTCATTTTCGGGATCAAAATCAAAATCTGAGATCGTTTATATTATTCACTACTTGCATAATCAACCTTCAATCATCATAGAATTCTAGAATTCAACTGATTATCTTACATCAAACTATCAAAATTTCAACTTGGTTAACCATGGTCAAATCATGGTCAAACCTAGTCAAACTTGGTCTTTTGGACCTCCAAATGATGCAGAACGCATTCTCGGACGTGCACAACCACTTCTCAAATCAATTAACATGCTTCTAAACTATAACACTGACTTTTCTTGTCAGATTTTAATTTTCATCCCGAAGGGGGCATGGTATTGCACATCATTCAAAGTCTGTAACTCTAATTCTATCAATCAAATCTTTCTCTCAGTAATCAAGACAACAACTACATCTAGTTGCTGATTCATCTAAAGTCCTCTTCGCTTGGGGCAAATCTATTGATCCTTGGGGCATATCAGATTCATCAAGATCCATATCAATCTGGTATCCTAAATCTATCTTGTAAACTGTATCTGCTTTTCGTAACCATCTGTTCATTAGTGTTATTTCCTTGGTTCTTCATAACTGATGGGTTCAAGATGTGATACCAATATGATTCATACAAGGATATTGAGGTCTGGAATCGGTCACTCACTTCTTCGCAATCAAAAGGTTCAGAATCAGGTGTTTTGGCACTTTTTCGTAATCACCGGTTCATTGTTGATATAGCTAGCATCATCTCGATTCCTGGTCATTCTGGGCCTAGGTCGATATCTTTCAATCTTTAATCTTTCAAATCAGTTTCATACGTATATCAAAACACATACTATTCTTTGAACCATTGCACTTTGCACAGTGATTCAAAGAGGGGCAAAATGTAATATCCCAAAAATGGGCTATAAGTTCATTAACCTCCTACGTCGACAATTCGAATGAAATCGACATCGAAGTCCTAACCTAAGGCACATCGGCACATTATCGAATCTTAATTGATTATCTTAAATTCTACATCGGGGAATATTCCTTATTCCTATTTATCCTAATTATCTTTAATTTAATGATTATTTGGCGATAAATCTTATTTATCCTAAAGTTTAATTAATTGAATATTCTAAATATTTAATTAATTAGATTTAATACTGCCACTTAATTATTTAATTGGATTTAATTATATTTATTCCTAAATTGTATTATTTCATTTTGACAATTAATGAAATATCCTATGACTAATTGATTAAATTCTTATTTAATTAATTAATGTCAATTGTCAAATTTAATAATATAATTTTTGAATAAAAGTTTGATTTAATAATTGATTAACCCATAAATCAATTGTTTTATTTTTAAAATCAGTTAAGTTGAGGATAAATCACTTTATTTATTAAATTAATTCATAATTAATTATGCACATCCAAAAAATAGTTAAACTTTAAATAAGAAAATCAATTCAAGTTGTTTTAAAAATAAACTCAACTCTCTTTTGAGTTGAAAGCTGATCTCAACTTCTGATTTAAATCAAAAAGCTAATTTGCATGATTTTGTGAGTTAATTTATCTCTTAATTTTTGATAACTCAAAAATCAACCTGAGTTTATCAAGAGTGATTTATGGCTTTTTCCATGCACCTCCAAAGTCTTGGATTTCTATAAATTAAGGCCTTAGCTCTTCATTTTGGATCCATCCAGGAATTGCATCCTCACGCTGGCGAATTGGTGATCAAAGAACCAATCTTTGCAAATCCAAGTTGTTGTGAGATTTTCATTGTTTTAAGCATTCATATCATATAACATATCATTGTTAGATTAATTTCATGTTATATCAGTTTTTCATATAGAATAGATTCATATCAATTTGTTTCATCTTATTGCATAGAAAATCCAAAAATATAGATTAATTTGCATTCATCTCATATCTAGATTCTACATTCAAATCCTTCATTTAGGTGTTGTCAAGGTCACTGATCTCGGTCCAGTCTGAGAATACATACTCGCATCTACTAGAAGGTAGTAAATCACATGGTTAGATTAGTTTCCATTTCACTGCATGATTTTGCGTTTCACTAACCTCTAATGTTTTACTGAAGTGTTGTGTCTACAACTAGGTACGAAGATAGATTGACTTAGAGAGTCTATCCATAGGTCTGTAGGGGATGGTATATATAGAGATACATGTGCTACTATATCGAGTAGTTTGCAGACTATGACTGGTAGATTGAGGTCTCACTCCTCCTTCATGCCTTAGGTAGTTGAGGCCATTTTTCAAGAGTTGAGGGAGGAGGTCTCGGACGATGTTTCCTTGGTGATGGTTCAGAGCCTCATCCCCAAGGAAACCATCAAACGAGAGGTTTTCCCACATTATGAGGGGAAGATAGTGGTGAGGGAATATTAGGTCATACAGTGTATGATACCTCAGATTGCATATATGATTTACCCTTGACATCTTGCAGCACACGGTTTTTATCCAAATAATGACCAGATTTCACTATATTTTGCACAATAGTTGTACACTGAGTTCGGTTTGGGACTCAGGGTCAACTATTTAGATTTCCCATCATATTATGGTTAGGGGCAAGGTAGGGTTACAAATCATGATCAGTATCGTAGAGCTGATCAAGTTGTGCAGCCTCATAAATAGCTAGTTGGGGAGAGGACTCCAACAGTGGCACCGATGATGGCTACTACTGTAGATAGACTCATCATTGCTTCTCAGAGGGGAGTTGTGGATAGTATAGGACATATTTCTTCTACAGCCACATCCATCACTTCAGATTCAGTGGGCAGATACATTTTGACTAGACCGAGTATAGCTAGATTATCTTTCGAGGCTTTGTCTAGTACTACTACAGGTGTGAGTGAGGAGACATATAGAGCTACAGGTCTTCCTGTACCTAGAGAGATACGAGCACTATCGGGTCATCATAGTACTTTAGATATGGCCCTTTACTTTTTGGAGGATCTCCTGCAAGCCTATTCTCATATTGCCGACATGCACAGGATCCCCATACATCTAGTCAGGAATTTCATTGCACTTACACGGGGTCTTGTAGTTCTACCATCACAGGATGCACCATCTACTAGTTAGGCTCAACATAGTGCAGAGCACCGTACACCCATAGATCACTCTACAATTGCAGAGCCAGGTATATAGATTGGAGATGTACGCATCATCATCGAGGGCCTAGATTCTTTTGATGAGTAGTTGTGTGGGTTGGGTTAGGTGGATGTTGGCACTGATGGCAAGTCATTTATGGATATGTTATTGCATCCAGATGGTTCAAGTTCTACATCACTCCCCTCCCAGCTAGTGTCACCCCTACACTCCTCATTACTATAGAGGTTCGAGACCTTAGGTGGTGTGGGTGATGCAGTATCAGTTGATGATATGATGGTGCATCGTGCTGACAATCCTCCTACTCCTAAGACTTAGGTACATATAAAATTTTCTTTTCTTTTTTATTAGGAGTTTTAGTGAACAATTAATTGTAGGTCACATGTGTATTGATGTTTGTTCAATGTATAATATTTTGTAGGCATGGTTAGTAGAGCATGTTACCTCTAGTGTGGGCTCAGAGCATCTTCCACATGATGTGACACCTACCAGTGGTTAGGTAAGTTTTAGATACATGTATGTTTAAGCATGCATATGTACACATGTATTTATATATTTCAAGTACTTTACATAATATATCTACTATGCACATGTATATAACCAACTATTGTACACTAAATTTACAGGGGTCAGTTGTTGCTTTACAGCCAGATGATGCTTTTTTTAGGAGTGATTCAGTAGATGTGACACCTAGTAGTGGTCAGGTAAGTTTTAAAAATATGTAAGTTTAAACATGCATTTATAATATTTTAATTATTTTAGATTATTATCATGTATACATGCATTTATATACGCAGGGCTCAGTTGTTGTCTCACAGCCAGAGGATGCTCATGGCCGTCACTCAGAGGGTCACTCTGTTCGCATGCGCGTAGATGACTCCCTAGTTTAGGACATGTTGAACATATATTTTATTTGAGACTCAGTTTATGATTCGAGACATATATTTGATTAGAGACATATGATTCAAGACATATATTTGATTAGAGACACATGTATTTGATTAGAGACATATTTGATTAGATGATATGGTTAGATAATATGATATGATTTGATTTGATTAGATGATTTTATTTGATGATATATGATTTGATTAGATGGTTTTATTTTATTAGATGATATGATTTGATTAGATGGTTTTATTTTATTAGATGATATGATTTGATATGATTTGATTAGAGAATTTTATTTGATGATATATGATTTGATTAGATGGTTTTATTCGATTAGATGATATGATTTTATTTGATTTGAATAGATATTTTATTTGATGATATATAATTTGAATAGATGATTTTATTTGATGATATATAATTTGATTAGATGGTTTTATTTGATTAGATGATATGATTTGTTTAGATATGATAAGTAACACATGTCATAAGTAATATAACTAATTTCATCATTTTTTAGTGTCTTAAGGGGAGGTCTTAAGGGGATCTAGAATTAATATCATAAAAGATAACTAGTTAATACATGTAACTAATGGATAATAACTATTCTAACTAATTCTATAACTAACACATGTCATAAGTAATATAACTAGTTTCATCATTTTTTAGTGTCTTAAGGGGAGGTCTTAAGGGGATCTAGAATTAATATCATAAAAGAAAACTAGTTAATACATGTAACTAGTGAATAATAACTATTCTAACTAATTCTATAACTAACACATGTCATAAGTAATATAACTAATTTCATCATTTTTTAGTGTCTCAATGGGAGGTCTTAAGGGGATCTAGAATTCATATCATAAAAGAAAACTAGTTAATACATGTAACTAGTGAATAATAACTATTCTAACTAATTCTAGAACTAACACATGTCATAAGTAATATAACTAATTTCATCATTTTTTAGTGTCTTAAGGGGAGGTCTTAAGGGGATCTAGAATTAATATCATAAAAGATAACTAGTTAATACATGTAACTAATGGATAATAACTATTCTAACTAATTCTAGAACTAACACATGTCATAAGTAATATAACTAATTTCATCAAATCATACATAAAATCTTTAACTAATATGAAATCTATAAAAATCATTGAATAATCAAAGTATACATATAAAATTTTATATATTAAAACCATTGAACCATCAAATAGGTTCATCATATATGAACAAATTATAGTTCATCATATGTTTAAATATATAAACAAAGTATAATGAAATTTAATCCAAAGATATCAAGTAGGTCATAACACAAGAAATAAGTATACATATTATAATTTTTAGACCAACTCAAGTGGTTCAGACCTTTCATGGAGAACATGTAATATTCTCTCATGATCCTCGCTATCTAGTCTCCACTTACGACGTCCATGTTGAGATTTAACTGTATGAAGACAAATGGATGTGGCAACTACTAGGTGACTATATTGAAACACCTTATTGTCTGGTTTGTAATCAACAAAGTGAATACCATGTTGAATTACTTTGTTTTTCTTGAAATATGTTCCCTCTAAAACAACTGAACCTGCAGGTCACAAATTTTAACAATATATAAATTTAAACAAACTCAATTTGAAATTTGTTAAAAGGTTGAAATTTAAAATTTATAAATTGAGTTCAATATATTGATGTAAACCATATACAAACCTATGGGGAACAACATTCTATCACTTTCTTTAGGTTCAAGTAACTTCATCCTCTTTGCAGTACAACGTAGTAAATAATAACCAACTCCTACATTTCCACGCTCAGCAATCACTGCAATGACATCTCCTGCACAATAAATTTATATATACGTGTGTGAGATCTTAAAATAAATACTTACTTCAATCTATACATCTATTTATATCTATCTATACATGCAACTCAATGTACCTGGTATGTGCAGGATCATGGTATGCCAAACTAGGCCCTTAAGTGGCAATGAAAATTCAGAAAATCGGGTTTAGAAAAGTTGACATAAAAATTTGAATAATTTATAAATATTATATAAAAAATATGTAAGAAGAGAATTTGTAGAAAATTGAATTTAGTTTCTAAGATACTATGCCTTTTTTGAAAAAAAAAAATTCTATATGTTGAAAATTTCAAATTTCAATGTAGAGTACGGAAATTTTAGGAAAAAAATAAGTAGGTGTATGCTGACCACCTTAAACACAATCAAACGATACATTTTTTTTACAAGATTCTAGATATAAGTAGTAGACTCATGTCTGAATGTGACACATATTTTTTTGTAATTTTTTTTGAATTAAATAATTAATTATGATTTTTCTTCTACAAATTTTCTAGAATACAAAAACTCTCATGTTTGACCACGTTAACTTAGTCTAAACTTTATCAAATTAATTTTTAAAAATTTTTTCTTGTAGTAGGAAAATCATAGAATGTGACACATATTTTGGATTTTAAAAATATTATACAGTTCGAAAGTTATAGCTATTTTTCAATAAGTCTATCAATCAAGTCTAGAGAGATAACAAGTAGGTGTATGTCTGACCCCACTAAACAAAATCAAATGATAATATTTTTATAAGATTCTAGATAAAAGTAGTAGACTCATGTCTGAATGTGATGTATATTTTTTTTTTTTTTTTTTCCATTTAATAATTAATTATGATTTTTCTGCTACAAATTTTCCAGAATATAAAAACTCTCGTATTTGGCCACCTTAACTTAGTCTAAACTTCATCAAATTGAAAGAATTGTTTATTATTATTTTATTAGGTGAAGCATAGAATGTGATGTATATTTTATTTTTATTTTTTTGGTAAAAATGGGTGGAGCCATTATATTTAATTAATATTTAAGTAAATTAATAACAATAAACTGCTTCAAGATGCTCTTGAGGGAAAGAAATAGGAAGAAAACCCTCATTCCTCACCCTGATAGAGTTATATGTAAAAGTATATGAAGCCAACCACCAAAATGGACAATACATAACAGAATCCCCAAAAACTATGTAGACAAAAAACTAATGTCACAAAATTGACGAAAGTGAGCTGAAGCACTTAGAGATGAAGACCTGGTAAGCTGGCGAAGGTGAGCTGAAGCACTGCGAGAAAGGAGATCATCTGAGAATGTCATATGAGCCGCCATCTTGCAAATTATTAAATGGCAGGGATTAATGAGCTTTGAGTAGCCAGATCCCATTCTGAATTTATTGTTGACACCACTCCCATAGAAAATAACATCACACTTAGTACTCAATACCCGTCAGAAACTTAACACTTAAGATCGCATTCTTCCATTAAAAATTTAGGCACAAGTCCCATAGGAGTACCTTGTAGTTATTGTCGGTATTAATTTCATCCAATTCCACTCCCCTATTAGAAAGCCAATCCACAAATTTATTTGCTTCTCTGTAACAGTGTGATACTTTATACAAAGAGAAGAGAGGGAGAAGACTCCAAACCTGTTCAAGGATGTACTGCAGGTCCCAGCTAACTAGCTTCTTGGATATGAGGGATGAAGTTATAATTTGTGAATAACCCTCGATATGGATATCCTGAATACCCAGTTGAACGGCCAGCCTAATACCAAGCACCAAAGCCCTCACCTCAGTCACATTATTTGAACCATCTAGTGTTCTATAGTATGCAGCTTGTACAATGGATCTATCCGATTTGTGGAAAACAAAGCCAATCCCTGATCTGCCTGGGTTTCCCTTAGAAGCACTGTTATATTGTTTGAAAGTTATAGTTGTTTTTCAAAGAGTCTATCAACCACGACTTCTTTTTCACATCACCACTTATTGGCATACCATGATCCTGCACATACCCTACCATATAATGTGAAATATATATACTTACCAATTTTGACCAATCCCGAGATATGATCGTAATCAGTAGAAATCAAAGGAACATCATCAAAGTTTTCATATTCATCTCTATCAAATGTATCAATAACAACTAGTGGCACTAGATTCCATGCGCCTACATATCCATGATCTTGATTGATGCATTCCTCATAATTGTCAGCAATGCAGTGACAACAAAAGCATGAGTAGTCCCTAGTGTTCAACATCTAATTGCGACAATTTGTACTCATAACTGAATGCAAAGATCGCGTCTTTTCTATCCTATTGCAACCATGCATAATTTTTCTATCCACACTTGAACAAATGCATATATAATACATTCTATATAAATATAATTTGAATAAAAAATATCATAAAAATTTTAAACACTTTCAAATAATTTAAAAATGTGTGCATACCTTTTATCTCCCAAAATTTTCTATATGGCACCGCCTGAGTCAATCTTGATGATGTGTCATTCTCATTTGGTGCGAAATGTGTTTTGTACCATTCAACCACATCATGTGCATTTTTTATATGCACTCCCTTCTAATTCATTTGATACTTTCGTATAGCACATTTGATGCAAGCTTCGACACCATCATGTTCATCTTTTCCATGTCCACTCTCAAAGAAAATCCAAACATGTGCTATGTTTTCATTACGATGATATCTACATAGTGCATAAAATGGTCTCAATGATTTGAATTGTGCAACACATCCATCTGACCAAACATAATGTTTATCAATTTTTATACCTCTTTCTTTCAAATTTGCAAAAAACATCTTGAAGCAGTGTTCCACATAATGAATGTCATGCTCTCTATCATCACTTATATAAAAATGATATATTCCTTCTTGATGATCCGTGCTTCAAATGTGCTCTGAATACCATCCAAATCTAATTGTGCGTATTGATAACACACATGTACCATAATAGTAATTTTCTCTGAAAAATAGTATTCTGACTGAATTGCCTTTTGATGAACAAAATAATAATTTTCTGTAAAATCAACAATTGATACAATAGTTCCAAGTGGGAAATTGTCTCTCAGTGTTTGAAAGTGTTGTGCTTGCCACTTTGCAAAAAAAAGCATGATGAATGTAGGGTTGAATCAATTTTTTAAATTTTTCCATAAATACTCTAACATTTATCTCCTCTTCAACATATTCTAACCTTTTGGATTCTTTCCCAAATTTTGTTTCATTCTTTACATATTTGTAACTCTTGCAATTTACCATCTTTGTTACATCAATATTTTTATTTTTCAAAGGAAAAACATACAAATCGGTACATATTTGACATATTCCTTTGATGCAATTTATTTGTCCAGCTACATCATCTCTTTTGTCAAATAAAATGGATGAGATGAACTCACTTCATCTAGTAGGAGGAGCCTTTTCAAAATCATAAGTGTCTTCTACAAACTTTTGAAAAACTTGATAGTGGAGATCAAATTCAATATGATAACGACAACAACAAGTTTCAAACACTTTGTTTGTCCTGATATAATATGGCTTCAATCTTTCTTGAACAATGTTTACCCAATCTTTATATTAGGATTTGAACTACAAAATGACACATACATTTCATGTTGTGTTGTGTCCAACCAATGTTTCATATGATATTCATATTGATTAGCTAAAATTCTATGTTTGATAACATCTCCAGTGTTTGATGAAGGACATGTATTATCATTCCAAAATGATGTGACCAAATTTTTTGTTCCTTCATCAATCCTATCAGAACGAGGAGCTCTACACATGATTGCCCAATTGCCTTCCAAGGTGCTATCATCCAAAAGTATTCTCCTATTAACATATCGTGATATTGTTTTCCTATTAAAACCAAAGTGAGATGAAACTGAAGATATCTATCTTTTTCATCCCATAGTGTTACCTACAATGGATGTCAACATAACTTTTCTTGTAATGGACTTATCTATAGTTCGAGATCACTTCCCTAGTTGGTTCAAATCTTTCTTAAGATTTTCAATCATATCAGTTTGCATGTCAACAACTTTTCTCTTATTTGATGATGCGTCTATATCCAATAATTTTAATGCCCCTTCCAACTTTTTGTTTATAAGTATAAGTGAAAGCAATTGAGCTTGTTCAAGTGTTTCAAAATTATCAAATTTACCCAATATTTCTCTTGCTATCATATTCATTGATCTCTTCTTAGGAAGACTTAAGTGTTGAACATAAGCAAGTGATCTCAAATTGTTCACATCCATTGTAAGTAAATGATCTAAGTTTCTATAATTAATATTTTTCTTTACAGTTTGAGCTAAATTTAAAAGTTCATCCATACCAGTAGGAGCATGTGATGTTGACCCTTCTCCAACATCAATTGTTTGAGCTTTTGTAGGGAGTAATCTTGACCCTTCTTCAACGTGCAATTCTTCGACTTGACTTGACCCTCCTACTCCAGCTTGTCTTTCAGCTTCTTTAGTTTTATGATAATATGTCAATGCAGCTTCACGATTTCTTTGTTCAGTATTAGGTGACCTTTTTCTAGAAGATTTACTTTGTCTTCCCTTCTTGTTCCCCATTTCTTCGAGCTCCAAAAAATGTCTTCCATAAGATCGTCAACAAAAATTTTCTTCTTCAAAAAATACTTTAATTTAATATTTTTCCTCTCCAAAATTATGCATTTGAAAAAATAGAAATATCAATCCTCCAAAAAATGCCTTCGGGTGACCCCACAATAGTGGGTTACACTTTTTTAGACATGCTGATTTTTGCTGAAATAACACATTTTTAATAAAATGTGATGATTTAAGTCTTGAGAGGTTCCATTTGAATGAATTAATTACAAATGGTTATCTCAAAGCATCTTAGATAAAAAAAATATATTGATATAACATCTATACTCCTCATTCATACCTACAATGGAATCTCCTTCACACCTATTAAAATGTTGACAAAAAATCACTTCGACTTTATCTTTTGGCAGATCAAATGAATCCATTTGAAAAACTTATCTATGTAGTAAGGTACTACTAAGAAAAATATTTTCAATGATTATATTGTTAATATATATTAAGTTTAGTATGACTCTGTATTTTTAGTTTTACTAAACATAGATATTTCACTATATGTCTACCTCTATGTTTGACACTTATGAAAAAATAGTAAATGAGAGAATTTTTTTTTTTTAAAATATCTATGCCCTAGGTATTCAAGTTCTTTTTCTATCAAAAAAAATAAAAATGAAATTGGATAAATACATGATAAGTTATAAGCTATGTAGTCAAGATATGTCAAAATTACGCTTTACTCAACTTCAAATGTTAATAAAATATGAAATAATCATGATAATGTTGTAAAACCAAATGCATGCCCTCCGTATGGATGTTACAAAACTAAACTTGAAAGAAGCACATTGATATCTATTTTATTAAAAAATTTATGCTCTATGAAAATAATGTAACTCTTTGAAAATGACGTTTTCAGCAACATACTACTTTTCATGGGAGAAAGAAAAAAATATTCAAATAAATTCAAAAATAAAAATAAAAAATATATTTAGAATATAGATATAAAATCTTAAAAGACTCTAATTTACTTCATCTTTTGATTTCAAACGGTTTAATGACAATATGTATCTAAAGCTGAAAGTTTTTTTCAAAATGTAGAGTTCAGTGTCCGTTTAGGCAAAAAAGTGTAACCCGCTATTGTGGGTTAACCCCTTCAATAATAGAAAATGCAAATTTATTAATTGCAATTCGATGTAAAATAGAAATAAAATGTTTAACTTTTATACCATTTAAGAAAAAATTTACAAAATAATTTTACTACTTGACTTCGTGCGAAGTACCTACTTCGTGTGAAGTACCCAAGGCAAAATTTCGGCGGGTGTCTTTTCTGCCGGAATTTTCACTTGAGAGGCTTCATGCAAAGGGTCTTTGCATGAAGCCCCTCAAGTGTCTTCGTGTGAAGGGTGTCTTCACACAAAGCCTTCAAAACTAAAATTTTTCCTTCAGAAAATAACTAAACTGCAAAAAAAATGGTCTTCCAGGGCCTAAAACAAGGACTAAACAAGATGATTTTTCCAAACAGATGATGTCAAATGATGCTATTCGGAACAAGCTTTCTAATGAATATAATTTTAATACATATTGAGTTCATTATCACTTTTAAATATTACTTTAACCAAACATAAGTCGTTTGGTCATTCAACAACCTGTCTCTTCAAGACTTCGGGAAAAATAGTAAATGATACAAAATTTTTTATAAAAAATATGTAAGAAAAGAATATTTGTGTTACCTTTCTATGAAAAAAAGAAAAAATAAATTTCGATATACACAGCTCAAGTTAGAGCGATCCAAGTGACCTTATGTCTAAATTACAGTTACTGTCACTTTAAAACTTAATAAACTATGAAATATTGATCTAAAATGAATAAAACCAATTGCATTCTTTAGATATTGAAGTTAAAATATAATCTCGAAAGAATTACATCGTTATCATATTTTTAAAAAAAGTTATGCTGATCCAAGTGAGAGTAACTCCTTAAAAACATAATTTTTTCATGCAAACCACTTTTAGAAGGAGAAGGAAAAATGAATTTAAATGATTTTAAAAAAAATAAAAAATAAAAAATATAGAAACTAGAAAGAAAATTCTAAAAGACTCTAGTTTACATCATCTTAAAATTTTTAATATTTTTGCAGCAACAGATGTTCGAAAGTGAAGTTTTTTCTCAGAATGTTGAACTCTATGTCAAAGTTGGCCAAAAAGTGGGACTCACTATTGTGGGACCACCCATAACTATGTCTACTCCAACCTTAATTGTTTAAGAATTCATCATATCAGATAAAGTATGTTTAAGAATTGTTGGGAGTTCTATTAGACCTTTGTTGTAAACATGCCATTGATTCAGTTTTGTAAAAAATAATTTGTGTTAAATGGATTTAAATGGAACATTAAGCATAGTAATAATATGCTTAATCTATTAGTAATTGGCAGATTAAATGTAAATAACACCTTTATCAGTTTAGCATGTTTAATTCATAGTAATTACAAATTGATTCTTATTTGCATTGTTATAAGATGCACTTCTTGGAATATAATCAGACACCTTCCCCGAGTATGAGAAACATTTATAAAGTGACCGACCATTTCCAATGAGAACATAACCATCAGCAACCATTTACCACAGACTACTAGCAATTATCCATAAGACAACAAGTAATTAACATAAAGAAGGTTACAATCATAATAACAAAACAAGACAATGACAAATTAAGACAACGAAAGATCAAATGTGTGAACATAGAAAACCACTACACCAACATTAGAAGAGAAAGCATGTAAGCTCAATTGACCGATGATAGGGTATTCTGGACACATAAGATGGCACAGAGTAACAAGGAGAAGGAGAAGAACTATAATATCAAGAACAATTACAGGGATGACACCTCTACTTATGAAGAGTTACAAGGCATCGATGATTGGAGTGAAATGAATAATAACGAAAGCAAATCCAATGGTATATTGTACAAACTAAGTCAAAAGACATGTTACATTGTATAACTGAATGAATGATACAGATTTATAAGGGTTAGTAAACATACTCATCCCCCAGATCAACAACTGCCTTGACGAAGGTGAAAATAAATCTATTTGCAGCTAAAGGAGTATAATTCATAAAAAAATTGTAATTGGCAAAATTT
Source organism: Chamaecyparis obtusa (assembly GCA_027943335.1). NCBI lineage: Eukaryota > Viridiplantae > Streptophyta > Pinopsida > Cupressales > Cupressaceae > Chamaecyparis > Chamaecyparis obtusa. Next base: position 645,555 of record BSBK01004834.1, read on the forward strand.
AATTTTTGAAATTTTGTATGACAGATGAAGGATCGCAGACTGATGTGTACAATGTGTAAGTATAGATAACCCTTCCATCAATAGGAGAAGAGAGCGGACGAGCAACACTGGACTGATAATTTAAGGTCACAAGTAATAATTTGAGCATAATCAATGTGCAAGTAGGACACCTACCTGGACTTGAGACGCTCGAGGACTTTGATAGTGACAATCTGTGAGGCCATACATGCGTACAAGTTAACGAACACAATTCTTTTCCCATTGGGTTTGCCTACAATGAAGGTTCGAGCCCGCAACTTGAAGTGAAGGCCAGAGACCAGCTGGTCCATGTTAGCGTAGCCCATCATGTTCACGTCCGCAGTCGGTCCCATGATGTCATATGACCCTGTGCCTATTAGAAAGGTGTTGGAGTCTGCTAGGGAGCCATGAAGTAGCAGCATTAACACAGAGGGAACAAACACACAAAGAAGAACAGCCGGCAATCTCTGTAAGGCCGCCATTGAGACAGAGTAAAGAGGGAAAAAGATGTTTTAAATCTTCATTACTATCGGAAAGAGAATTGGACCCTTGGTTATATGGAGCTGCAAGCTGCTTAATTTAAAAGAAACGTCAAAGCTTTGCTTGTTTCCGACATTTTGCCGCAGGGATATTTTATAAACCCTACTTTTGGGTTGGTTGTGACTCGTAGTTCAACATGAATGGTAGGTACGAGGAAAACTATTTTCTACATTATTTAGGTAAATATGAGATAAATACGAGATAAGATAAGATAATTTTTAATGTCTAGAAGGCTAAATATAGTCTATGATGTCAAGTTATTTATATTTATATTTTTAATAAAATATAATTAATAAGAATTTTGATTTTTTAATCTATATTTTTAATGAAATATAATAAATAAAATCTTATTCTTGGATTGGACACAAACTCCAAATTCAATAATGAAATTAATCAATTGTTTATAAAAAAGTTTATTATCATTTGACAATTTTTATGGATTATAGATGTCTTGCACAAACAACTTTAACGTTTGGAAAGTCTTGTTGAAAGGATATCTAATTTTTATTAAGTCTTCTAATTTCAATTTCAATTTTAAATTTTTGGAGTCAATCTTTTGGTAAGATTTGATCATTGTCCATTAGTTTGTATCTTAGAATATTATAAATTAATCATTCCTTAGCAGTCAGGATAACAATGGGTTATTAAATAACATATATAATAATTAGATAAATATATTTAGATCAAGTTTTATATCTAGTATGATAGAGCTTGCATGTTATGCATCAACATCTAGACACTTTGCATATTTGTTTGGTTTATCTTCCAATTTTGTATATTTACAAAGGGGTTTGGCTAGTTATCAAGAGAGGTCTTCCCTCTTCACACAAGTTCTTATTTCAAGATGATTTTTCTTTTTTTAAGATTAATTAATTGGGGTTTCTATTCTTAAAAAATATTTTACTATCAATTTAACATATCCTAAATAAAATTAAAAATAATTCTAATTCTAATATTTATTCTATTTCTATTATTCTAATATTTTGAAAAATAATTATAATTAACATTAACATTAACATTTAAAATTAATTACATTATAATTTTAATATTTTATTCTATTTTTTATTTTTCTAATATTTTTAAAAATGATTATAATTTACATTAAAATTAATTAAAAATTAAAGGCAAGTACTTGCCACTATGTGGCACTTGTTACAATTATATCTTACTCCTCATATGGTACTCCTATGGCTTGAATATTTTCTTTACCATATCTCCTCCTACAAGTCATCCTCCTTATTGTTACACTATCCAATAGCATCATCTTTGAGCCTACCACATACAATTAATAGCATGCCTCTTATTTCCTCCTATAGAGCATTGTCTCCCTTATCACTTTATCATTATGTTCTTTGATGTCACATATGGGCCTACACAATTGAAATAGGTAGAGATGGAAGAGAAAAATATATACAACTTTGCATAAAGAGGGAGAGATAGAAATATAAAGGTAGAGACAAGAAGAGATATATATAGAGGATGAGAGATACAATCGTAGAAAGATAGAGAGAGATAAGAAGATATATATAGAGAGAGAGGAGAGTTCAATAGGGAGGGGGGAGATGGATGGATAGTGAGCTCTTGCCATGTCCAAAGATAGATAGGGAGAGATGGAGATAGATATAGAGATAAAGATAGAGTGAGAGAGAATGAGAGAAAAATAGATAGAGAGAGGTAGAGAGGTAGATAAAGATATAATGATAGGAGGTATATAGGGAGAGATATAGAGGAAGATATAGAGAGAACTATAGAGGAGTATTGAGAGATATAGATATATAGATTGTTAGATAGAGTGATAGAGAAATAAAGGTATAAGGAGATATAAAGAGGAAAGATGGAGATCTAGATAAATAAATAGAAAATAGAGATGCGAAGAGGGTTAGAGAAAGAGGAGAGATAGACATATATTGGAAGAGAATGAGAGAGATATAGATAAATAGGAAGAGAAAGAGAGAGACATAGAGATAAATAGGCAAAGAAGGTGATAGAGAGAGGGGGGGGGCATGGATAGAATAAATTGGAATATTATATAATAAAGCTATTTTTAAAACTTGATTAAAAAAAGATAGGATGTCCCAAAAGAAGGTAAAATTATAAGAAAGATGTTCTTATCAAAATAAATAATAATGAAAGATATATATATTTCCTTTTAGACATAATTTTTTTATTTTTTTTAAATTAATATAATTATATTATTAAAAATAATTCTACTTCAGCAGGGGAGATATATCCTAGAAAACCTCATTACCAGCTGGGAAACTATGGAATGGGCCAATTCCTCCAATTAGGACGCTGCCATGTTTCTCCTTTATTTTGAAAAAGCTTACGATAGAGTGGAATGGGATTTCATCCTCACCGTGCTCAATGCGTTTGGCTTTCCTGATGAATTCTGGAGATATGTCAAAGTCCTTCTTAAATATGCCTCTACCCTGATTGAGGTTAATGGGAATCTCTCTCAACCTATCCCCCTTTCCCGCTCCGTTAGGCAGGGGTGCCCTCTTGCCCCTGCCCTCTTTTTGATTGCCTCTGATGCTTTGTTTTACCTTGTCATAGATGATATTGTCTCCTAAAATTCATGGCATTACTCTTTCGGATGATTCTGAGCTTCTTAATATTCAGTTTGTTGATGACACATTGCTCTTTCTCGAGCTCTCTAATTGTAATATTCATTACCTTACTCAAAAGCTTGATATCTTTGGGAAAGATTTAGGTGCCCGCATCTCCAAATCCAAATCCATCCTTCTTGGGTGGGATTAGGAACCCCCAGACTGGCTTCATCAGTTTGGATTCTCCTAGGGAGGTCCTAACAAAATTGTTAGATACTTGGGTATTCCCTTCTCCATCTCCCCCTCCCTTAAGGATATGTGGCTTTGGATTAAGGAAAGAATTAATAAGAAACTCAATAAATGGGATAATAGAGTGCTATCCCTTGCCAGAAGGATCCAATTCTATCAAAAGATCCTCTCTTCTTACAACATATATTACTCCTCTGCTTGGATGTTTAGTAATTACCAGGTGTCAAAAGGCTGTCAGAAGGTTCTTGTGGTCTGATGGGAAGGGTAAAAGAAAGTCCCATGCTGTCAAATGGAGCTGGTGCCATATTAACAAGAAGCTTGGAGGGCTGGGTTTGAAGGATCTGAGACAGCAAGGGATTTCCCTTGCTGCTAAATGGATCTTCCAGGCCCTTGATGGTCGGGAACCTTGGAAGGTGTTGATAAGGAATAATATTCAAAATGGTGTTTCCAGACATGCCAAAATTTGGAAATTTCTCCCTTTTTGTGATTTTTTGGTTGGCTCCTTTCCTATCTCTGTCCAGGGCACTTGGGTCTTCAAGTCTATTTGGAGGGCTTGGGAACATGTGTGTGGATATATCTATAATTCTAGGTTTGATAACAGTAACTCTCTGCATGGAGAATGCTCAATTTGGTGGAACCTCCACCACAATGGTAAGCCTCTTGCTTTAACCCAAGGTTGTTCTGCTAGATACTGACATAATAGAGGGATTAAGTTTTTTATGGACATCTTGGAAAATGACAATATTATAAGCTGGAAAACTATTAGTAGTAACTTTGATCTCACTGACTCTCATAAAAGAACTTTCAACATGTTAAGAATGTCTGTGCCCCCCTTAATCTTCCCTGCAGTATTGATGTGGACTCCCGTAGGTACCTCTCCTTCATATGGGATGATGGATCCCTCCTTCCTAAAGTTAAAGCTAAAGACATTTATAAGATTCTTAATGGTGACTCCTTGATTCTGGACCACCTTAATTCCATTTGGTATGTTCATATTAACCCCCCTGATTGGTAGAAAAATTTAGAAATTTTTTGGAAGTCCCCCATCCCCCCTAAGATTAAATGCTTCAAATGGCAGCTCATGCTGGATAGACTGCCTATTAGAGCTCAACAAGTTGGCTCTGATACTTGTCTTGTTTTTAAGATCCCTGAGACTATGAGGCACATTTTCTTTGACTATCCTTTTGCCAGGGAAGTGTGGATGCTATTTGGAATCTCCATAACTAAACATGCTTTTACTTTTGATATCATTACTGGATTTATTCTTGGTCTTAAAAAAGATGCTAACCTTTTCTGGAATATCCTTTCTTCTTACATCCTTTGGTTTATTTGGAAATTTAGAAATGAGGAAAAATTTCAAGGTAATGGCAGAGTTCTTATTGGTTTTCATAGGAAACTCATACGTTTTAAAATTATTTCGTAGGTTTGCTGTGTGATAAGGCTTGAGAAGGAGAAGCTTCTTAGATTTCTCCAAGATGGCCATGCCACCATGTTTATCTACGAAATAAAAAATGGCTTTGAATGGGCCAGCATTGCGGACAATCAGGCAACCTTTGATGATGCTCTTAAAAAGTTGATTAAGGAAATCAGGGATACTAGAGGGCCCTATTTTGATAAACTTGAATTATTCGCTCGTATCTTGGAAAGGAAGAAAGTTTTTTGGATGGAGGGTGCTCAAGGGTGGACCTCCTGGGTTGAAGACTATAATGATTTCTATAGTGGCTTCACAATCAATGTGAGTTGTATGTGAGTTGTATTATGAATTAAAAAAAATTGGTTTGTAGTTTTAGTGTAAATACAATGTTTAATTGTTTTTAATGTTTTAGTCTTAATTTTTATTATTATTGTTATGAGATTTTAGATATTTAGAATAATTTTTATTTGAGTTTATATTTATCTTTACAATAGGATTAGTTTATAATTTCTTTCATTAAAATTTTATTTTTATTTTTTATTTTTCTAAAGTCAATCTATATCATTGTTTATGAGCTTGCATTCTAAATTATTGGTATTTTTTTAGATTTAAGGATAATGTAGATTGTTAATTATTATATTTAATCATTAGAAAATATATTTACATCATCTATTTTTCACTTTTACTTAAAGAATGTCATTGCTAGTATAAGAATACATAAAATATAAGTTTTAATTTAAATTATTATAATTTTTTTAATTTATTATTTAAATATACTTTTACATCCCCTTCCCAAATAAAGAATATTTATATTATTAAATTTAAACATATACATATTAAACAAATATATTTATTTTTAAATTTCAAGATTCTAATCTTAGATATAAGATATTATTAAATGAAATATAAAGAATAGATCATAGTATTATCAACAATCTTGACGTACCTTACATTTTAATCTATTTTATATTCTTTAAATGATAATAAGGAGTTTTATTCAACTCCACACTCTTTTTAAAATTTTGAGATTTTCAATCAACTCTTATATGATAACATTTTTTAATTATAATGAGTTCTATGATTATAGAAAATTCCTTGTATTTTAAGTGCATTGGCTTAGATAACTTATATCCAACACTTCAATAGCAATGATTCCAAGTGTAAAACTAGGGTCAATTTTAGAATAATGAATTGTTTAAAGATGCTAGCCTTAGTTACAATTATATAATTGGAGGGAATGTCTTAATGACAAACATGTTGGTTTCATTTAAATAATTTTTCTTACGAATTATTTGTAAGAATTAAAATGAGTGGGCTTATTTATGTACGATTGGAAGGAGTAAAATTTATAAAATTTCTTCTTGGAAGTCTTTTTTTGGGTTTCATCCTAATGTGCGTCATTTTATTTTATTTTTTTAAATAAAATCTTTCAAATCTTTATTGCAATTACCATGGTACTGTTTAAGATATCAAATCCATAAGTTAAGTTATTCCTTTAAATAGCATTATTTATTCATAGATCTACAATTGTTGTTGCTAGAGCTAAATAGTCGACAATGATTATCAATCAAACACCCACTCAAGTATTTCTGAAAGTAGTTTATTCCTAAAGTGTTTCACAAGGTACATCCCTTGATAACCCCTCAAATATTGTTATCTGATTCCTATATTTTAAAATGGTTGACTATTAATTATGAATTTTTCTGCTACAACTTTTTTAGAATTAAAAAACTCTCGCGTTTGACCACCTTAACTAATTCAAAATTTTACCAAATTCAAAACTTTTTTTTTCTTATAGTAGCCAAAGCATAGAATGTGACGCATGTGTCGGATTTCAAAAAGGTTAAACGGTTTGAAAGTTATAGTTGTTTTTCAATCAGTATGTCAATTACGATTTTAAAGATAACTCAATTGAAAAATAAGTAATAATTACTTACTAAACTCAAAATTTGACAGAAATTATATTGATAGAAAGTTGATAATGTCTTTCAGAAACCCTTTTCGTTTCATCAATTTTGGGTGAAAAATACTTGTTAGCTAGATGGTCGAAGTCTCGGTATCAAGAACTATCTCCTAAAACATGCCTAAAGGGTTGACCACCCACGTTTCTTAATGCCGAAGCAAATACCAACCCTAATCAGATATCCGATAAGATTGTATATCCGATATTTTCAGATATCCGAAAAAGACCGCCTATTTTGAAATTTCAATTGCCCCCGCTTTTCCCAAATTCAAGTTTCATAATAAATGTATTTTTTTAATAATAATATTAATTATCTTATAAATTAAGTTGTATTCTTTTTATGTTAATATTAATTCAAGTTTCATATTAAATTATATTTTTGTTATGTTAATATTAATTTCATTTTAAATATTAATATTAAATAATAATAGCATAGCATAAATATTATAATATAATTTTCTATATTAGTATGTATTATATTATTTGATATACAAAATGATTTCAAAAAAATACTTACACAGTTGATTTGAGGACAGACAATTCAGCCCAAATCCTCTTGAAAGTATCCAGCACATGATTTTTCTACAGACTCCTTGTAATTTCGGTGGTCTGACTATATTGAATAAGTAGATTTCAATGGACTTCCCCTCAATTGAATACAATCAATTGGTATTTTAACTCTCGAAAAGAAATTTCACACAATTGTAGAACCACCGTACGCTCATCATCTATTCTAGAAACTATCAGTGGCATAAAAATTGATGTAAGAACATTTAAGGTACATTGTCCACAAAAAGGTATATGAAACCTTTAAATATACATTAAAAAGTGGAGGTGAAGGCTCTAGATCTGAGAGAGAGAGAGAGAGAGAGAGAGAGAGAGAGAGAGAGAGAGAGAGAGAGAGAGAGAGAGAGAGGGGTCATTGTTAGGAATAAGGTGTCTCAACCTTGGATAATTCCTATTCTTATTATTTGTTTTGTAAAATGTATTTCTTGCAAATAATGTTGATGTGTCGACATCTTGAATTGTGTGTAAGGAGATCATGGCTAAAACGGTTATGACGGATTCCTATGACACGTAAGAACTATGTCAGGAAGATTCAATGACAGGTGAAGACATGTGGCAATTGATAAATTTGAGTACTATACACTCTTCCCCAATCCCTAATACGGTTATCTTTGGGAGTAGCCCTAAAAAGTGAAGCGCATGATATAAGATTTTTCAGGGTTGCGAAGAGAAGTGATGCGAGTGTATGGTTGGAACATTTTTATGCTGCTGTGATTTGTCTTCAAGGTTTTGGAAATCTTCTGAAAGAACTTGCATTGCAAGTGTATTGTAAGCTGTAATAGTTTTGATCAATACATTGTGCAGGTTTTGGAGTGCTGGGGTTTTTGCCGAAAGGTTTCCCCAGGGTATATCATTGTGTCATTCTCTATTTTTCTGTATGCATGGTATGTGGTTGCAATATCTTTGTTACAGTAGTTAACGAATCTGAAATTGTAAGGATTTATAAGAATTTGCACAATACTCTCCTATAGAGATTAGCATAAGAAGCTGTTTCCGCACCTGAGTTGCCTTAGAGTCATGAGGACTTCCTAGGGGTCCTAACACGTGATAAGGCGTACTAGGACCCCTAGGAAGTCCCCATGACCCCTTTCAACACATTAGAACTCTCAAGTCTATCCTAAGGGGTCCTACAATCCCTTCGGACACACTTAAACATTCAAATGTGTCGAATGGGGTCATGGAGACTTCCTAGGGGTCCTGGTATGCCTTATCACACGTTAGGAACCCTAGGAAGTCCTCATGACTACTTTTGACACATTGGAACCCTCAAGTATGTCCTAAGGGGTCCTACGACCCCTTAGGACACACTTGAGCATTCAAATATGTCAAAAGGGGTCATGGGGACTTCCTAGGGGTCCTAGTATGCCTTATCACACGTTAGCACCCCTAGGAAGTCCCCATGACCCCTTTCAACATATTAGACCTCTCAAGTGTGTCCTAAGGGATCCTACGACCCCTTCAGACACAATTGAGCATTCAAATGTGTCAAAAGGGGTCATGGGGACTTCCTAGGTGTCCTAGTATGCCTTATCACATGTTAGGACCCCTAGGAAGTCCCCATGACCACTTTTGACACATTTGAAAGCTCAAGTGTGTCTAAAGGGGTTGTAGGACCCCTTAGGACACACTTGAGGGTTCCAATGTATCGAAAGGGGTCATGAAGACTTCCTATGGGTCCTTACGCATGATAAGGTGTACTGGGATCCCTAGGAAGTCCCCATTACCCCTTTTGACACATTTGAATGCTCAAATATGTCCTAAGGGGTCGTAGGGCCCCTTAGGACACACTTGAGGGTTCCAATGTGTTGAAAGGGGTCATGAGGACTTCCTAGGGGTCCTAACATGTGATAAGGCATACTAGGACCCCTAGGAAGTCCCCATGACCCCTTTTGACACATTTGAATGCTCAAATGTGTCCTAAGGGGTCGTAGGACCCCTTAGGACACACTTGAGGGTTCTAATGTGTCGAAAGGGGTCATGAGGACTTCCTAGGGGTCTTGACGCATGACAAGGTGTACTAACACATGATAAGGTGTACTAGGACCCCTCAAAAGTCCCCATGACCCCTTTGGACACATTTAAACCCTCAAGTGTGTCCTAAGGGGTCTTAGGACACACTTGAGGGTTCAAATATGTTGAAAGGGGTCATGGGGACTTCCTAGGGGTCCTAATGCATGATAAGGCATACTAGGACCCCTCAAAAGTCCCCATGACCCCTTTTGACACATTTGAATGCTCAAGTGTGTCCTTAGGGGTCCTACGACCCCTTAGGACACACTAAGGGGGTTCTAATCTATCTACGACCTGATAGGACAAACTTGAGGGTTCCAATGTGTTGAAAGGGCTCATGAGGACTTCCTAGGGGTCTTACTATAGCTTTTTACAAGTTAGGACACCTAGGAAGTCCCCATGACCCCTTTTGACACATTTGAAAGCTCAAGTGTGTCTGAAAGGGTTGTAGGACCCCTTAGGACACACTTGAGGGTTCTAATGTGTCGAAAGGGGTCATGGGGACTTCTTAGGGGTCCTAACGTGTGATAAGCTATAGTAGGACTTCCTAGGGGTCCTAGTATGCCTTATCACGCATTAGGAACCTTAGGAAATCCTCATGACCTCTTTCGACACATTGGAACCCTCAAGTGTGTCCTAAGGGGTCCTACGACCCCTTCAAACACACTTGAGAATTCAAATGTGTCAAAAGGGGTCATGGAGACTTTCCAGGGGTCGTAGTATGCTTTATCATGCATTAGGACCCCTAGGAAGTTCTCATGACCCCTTTCGACACATTGGAATCCTCAAGTGTGTCCTAAGGGGTCCTACGACCACTTAGGACACACTTGAGCATTCAAATGTGTCAAAAGGGGTCATGGGGACTTTTTAGGGGTCCTAGTACACCTTATCATGTGTTAGAATTCCTAGGAAGTCCTCATGACCCCTTTCGAAACATTGGAACCCTCAAGTGTGTCCTAAGGGGTCCTACGACCCCTTGAGACACATTTGAGCATTCAAATGTGTCAAAAGGGGTCATGGGGACTTCGTAGGGGTCCTAGTACACCTTATCACATGATAGGACCCTTAGAAATCCCTCATGACCCCTTTCGACATATTGGAACCCTCAAGTGTGTCCTAAGGATCCCTTTTGACACATTGGAACCCTCAAGTGTGTCTTAAGGGGTCCTACGACCCCTTAGGACACACTTGAGCATTCAAATGTGTCAAAAGGGGTCATGGGGACTTCTTAGGGGTCCTAGTATGCCTTATCACATGTTAGCACCCTTAGGAAAGTCCCAATGACCCCTTTGACACATTAGAACCCTCAAGTGTGTCCTGAGGGGTCCTACAACCCCTTTGGAAATTTGAGCATTCAAATGTGTTGAAATGGGTCATCGGGACTTCCTAGAAGTCCTAGTACACCTTATCACACGTTAGGATCCCTAGGAAGTCCCCATGACCCCTTTTGACACATTTGAAAGCTCAAGTGTGTCTAAAGGGGTCGTAGGATCCCTTAGGACACACTTAAGGCTTCCAATGTGTCTATGACCCCTTAGGACACACTTGAGGGTTCCAATATGTTGAAAGGGGTCATGAGGACTTCCTAGGGGTCCTACTACATGTTATCACATGTTAGGATCCCTAGGAAGTCCTCATGACCCCTATCGACACATTGGAACCCTCAAGCATGTCCTAAGGGGTCCTACAACCCCTTCAAACACACTTGAGCTTTTAAATGTGTCAAAAGGGGTCATGGGGACTTCCCAAGGGTCCTAGTATGCCTTATCATGTGTTAGGACCCCTAGGAAGTCCTCATGACCCCTTTCGACACATTGGAACCATCAAGTGTGTCCTAAGGGGTCCTACGACCCCTTAGGACACACTTGAGCAAATCAAATATTTCAAAAGGGGTCATGGGGACTTCCTAGGGGTCCTAGTACACCTTATCACATGTTAGGAGCCCTAGGAAGTCCTCATGATCCCTTTTGACACATTGGAACCCTCAAGTGTGTCCTAAGGGATCCTACACTTGAGGGTCTAATGTGTCAAAAGGGGTCATGAGGACTTCCTAGGGGTCCTAGTATGCCTTATCATGCGTTATCACCCTTAGGAAGTCCTCATGACCCCTTTCAACACATTAGAACCCTCAAGTGTGTCCTAAGGGGTCCTACGACCCCTTAGGACACACTTGAGCATTCAAATGTGTCAAAAGGGGTCATGGGGACTTCCTAGGGGTCCTAGTACGCCTTATCATGCATTAGGACCCCTAGGAAGTCCTCATGAATCCTTTTGACACATTTGAAAGCTCAAGTGTGTTTGAAGGGGTCATAGGACCCCTTAGGACACACTTGAGGGTTCCAATGTGTCGAAAGGGGTCATGAGGACTTCCTAGGGGTCTTAGTACACCTTATCACATGTTAGGACCCCTAGGAAGTCCTCATGACCCTTTTCGACACATTGGAACCCTCAAGTGTGTCCTAAGGGGTCCTACAACCCCTTAGGACACATTTGAGCATTCAAATGTGTCAAAAGGGGTCATGGGGACTTCCTAGGGGTGCTAACGCGTGATAAGGTGTACTAGGACCCCTAGGAAGGTACCATGGCCCTTTGAACACATTTGAATGTTCAAGTGTCTTCTAAGGGGTCGTAGGACCCCTTAGGACACACTTGAGGGTTTCAATGTGTTGAAAGGGGTCATGAGGACTTCCTAGGGGTCCTAACACATGATAAGGCATACCAGGACTCCTGAAAAGTTCCCATTACCCCTTTTGACACATTTGAATGCTCAAGTGTGTACGAAGGGGTTGTAGGACCCCTTAGGACACACTTGAGGGTTCCAATATGTTGAAAGGGGTCATGAGGACTTCCTAGGGGTCCTACTATGCCTTATCACGCATTAGAACCCCTAGGAAGTCCTCATGACCCCTTTTGACATGTTGGAACCCTTAAGTGTGTCTTAAGGGGTCCTACGACCCCTTCATACACACTTGAGCTTTCAAATGTGTCAAAAGGGGTCATGGGAACTTCTCAAGGGTCTTAGTATGCCTTATCACGTGTTAGGACCCCTAGGAAGTCCTCATGACCCCTTTCGACACATTGGAACCCTCAAGTGTGTCCTAAGGGGTCCTACGACCCCCTAGGACACACTTGAGCATTCAAATGTTTCAAAAGGGGTCATGGGGACTTCCTAGGGGTCCTAGTACACCTTATCACGTGTTAGGACCCCTAGGAAGTCCTCATGACCCCTTTCGACACATTGGAACCCTCAAGTGTGTCCTAAGGGGTCCTACGACCCCTTATGATACATTTGAGCATTCAAATGTGTCAAAAGGGTTCATGGAGACTTCATAAGGGTCCTAGTACACCTTATCACATGTTAGGACCCCTAGGAAGTCATCATGACCCTTTTTGACACATTGGAACCCTATGACCCCTTAGGACACACTTGATCATTAAAATGTGTCAAAAGGGGTCATGGGGACTTCCTAGGGGTCCTAGTATGCCTTATCATGCGTTAGGACCCATAGGAAGTCCCCATGACCCCTTTTGACACATTTAAAAGCTCAAGAGTGTCTGAAGGGGTCGTAGGACCCCTTAGGACACACTTGAGGGTTCCAATGTATCGAAAGGGGTCATGAGGACTTCCTACGGGTCCTAGTATGGCTTATCACATGTTAGGACCCCTAGGAAGTCCTCATGACCCCTTTTGACACATTGGAACCCTCAAGTGTGTCCTAAGGGGTTCTACGACCCCTTCAACACACTTGAGCTTTCAAATGTGTCAAAAGGCATCATGGGGACTTCCTAGGGGTCCTAGTACACCTTATCACATGTTAGGACCCCTAGGAAGTCCTCATGACCCCCCTCTCTCTCTCTCATCTCTCTATCTCTCTCTAACCTTTCTCTCTCTCTCTGTCTGTCTGTCTCTATCTCTATCTTTGTCTCTCTGTCTCTCCTCTCTCTCTCTCTCTAGGTGAGAGAGAGAGGAGAGAGAAAGGTGAGAGAGAGAGAGAGTGAGATAGATTTTTCCAAAATTTTGGTTGGAGATATTGGATATCCGATAATATCGGATATTCAATAATTTCAAATATCTGATAATATCGGATATTCGATAATTTTGAATATCCAATTTTGTTTACTGGTGTAAAAAAAAAAAAGATTCTCTGTGTCCCTGTAGAGAGTGACGTGTTTTTCCTAAATTATGGGATTCAAGTTGCAGTGAGAAGACAAAAAACCACTTTTTGGGGTGATTTTCTCTATTACCAATGTTATTTCATCTTTTTTTGGGGTGATATTCTCTATTACCAAAGGTATTTGCATCATCTTTTTTGTCTAACTATGGGGAGTAGTAGTCGTCAAAAGCATAAACGAAAGAGGAGACTTACAAATGAAGATGTTGAAGTGTATAGAGAAATGGATAGGGTTGCCCATCGAAACTAGAGACAAGGTAAGTTAAATATGAATGAAGATGTTGACATAGACCCACTTTTGAATGTGGTTTCAAGTGAAGAACATGAATTTGAAGATGAAAATGTAGGTTTTGAAAATGAGAATTTAGGTTTTGAAGATGAAAATGTAGGTTTTGAAAATGAACATGTAGATGTGGTAAATGGAAGCGTGGACATTGTTAATGACAATCCACCGATTGAATATGAAGGAATTGACAATGATAATGGCACAAAAGAATCAAATCAACATTACACATCTCCAAATCATATGAGAAATGAAGTCCCTTCAGAGGAAGAAAGACAAACTTCAAAATTGAGACCTTCAAGAAGAACTAAATGGTTACTTGAAATTGATGAGAACATAATGAGCAATTTCGATGGAAAGAGATCAGAAAGAACCATTCGGTTGTGGGTTTCAAAACTTTTTGATCAATTTTTTAGGCATAAGATGTTGGTTGAGAAATGTCAAATATTTGTGTAATTGTTAAAGATGCAGAAGATGAGACGTATACTAGTCAAATTGAAGATTAGTGTGAACAAGAAAAAGGAGTGGAATGCTATTATTGTGAGAAATATTTTTAGTGCTCTCAATTCCATTGGGAAGACTACCAAGGAAAAAGATAAGAGAGCCGCTAGGATAGTTATTACAACCTCCTTAGTAAGTCATCATTTGAGAAAGGCTCGTTTGATGAGACAAACTTGTGTTGACTTGAATCTAAATTGTAAAACTTTGGATAGAGCACTTGCAAGAAGAGAAAGACTTGATGATCCTCTTAAAAATGATACATGTGCTTATGGTGGGAGACTTTCACATTGTGATAAGAAGCTTACCGATGCTGTGAATGATCAAATTCAACTATTTTGGCAATCTAACTCAAGAGTGTCACCAAATGTGAAGGATGTCTTGAAGTTGAGAATTGGCATTTGAGACTGCACCCCGCATCCCAAACATTATTTGGAGGTGAGTCAAACAATGTTGTTCAAAAAATTTTGTGAAACACATCCAACATTGCAAATATCACAAAGAGCTTTTGAAGCCCTGAAGCCTTTTTTTTTTGTGCCTCTTAAGATTCAAAATACTTGTTGTTGCAAATATCATGTGGAGTTTTTAATGCACCATGAATTGTTACGATCCATTCATTCTACTTTTCATAGTAGTAAAATGTTGGAGGAGTGTGGTGCAAGTGCTCTTCCAAAATCATCAAGAGACTTGCTAGATCATTTTTTAAGTCCTAGAGAAGATGGATGTTTCTTTTATAGAAAAGATTGCTTAAATGACAAGTGCTCAGAGTATGGTGGGCTAGTGAAGTTTGTTGAATGTTTTCATGAGGGCTGCGAACATGATTTTGGAAAGACAATTGTCCACAAAAAGGTATATGAAACCGTTAAATATACATTAAAAAGTGGAGGTGAAGGCTCTAGATGGGAGTTGGTTACTAAAGAATACAATGTAGCTGATTTTATTTTAGATTTCAGAATTTTTTTTTTTTACAAGTATGCAAGGCATAGTCATAGGTCTCAGTGGTTGGATCAAAAATTTAGGATGTGTAAGGACACTTTCCTGATTGGCACTATTATATCGGTTGTTGACTTTGTAGATAACTATACAGTGCAGCCCCAAAATGAGTTGCAAGCTCAATATTACAATTCTATTCAAGTTTCTATTTTTGTGCACATAACATATAGACATTCCCTTGATAGTACAGAAGATGATCGGAAGATAATCAAAGAGTACCATTTTTATACGAGCGATGATAGATCGCACTCATCCGAGTTTGTCCAACATTTCTTTGAGAATTATTTTGAGTGGGTGTGGGAAAATAATATTGCTATGGATAGACATCTCATTTGGTCAGATAATTGCACAGGTCAATTAAAAAATGCTCGTATGTTGTATTGGTTATGTAGAATGCATGTAGACAGAGGTGTACCTCATATTTGGAGTTTTTTTGAGGCTGGTCATGGAAAAGGGGAGCATGATGGAGTAGGTGCATGCGTAAAGAGAGCTCTAGTTAAGGAGCAATTGAGGATTTCAGGTGTAGAACTCATTGATGCCCGTTCTATTGTTGATTGGTGTACTTCAACATTGTCATAGGGGAGACTCTTGATTCAGCGGTGCATAGATTCTTGTGGTTGGTTGAGTTGGGCACAATAGGAGATAGGTTGGATTGTCAAACTGTGAAAGATTCTTCAAAAATGCATTCATTTTGAAGCTCAGATGCTAGTACATGAACCATTTGGACATGAGAGTTGGCTTGTTATTGTCTGAGTTGTCTTCAGTGTGATTGGGATTAGTGTGAGTCAAGTGAGTGGGTTGATACATGGATTCCACATTATCTTACTCCTTTATCTCTCACAATATCTGTAATAAATGATGATATGGATTGTTCACTTGAGTACGACCATCTTTCAGATCTTCTATAGCCAGGACATGTTTTTGCATTGGTTACACCAGAAGGGAATGATGAGAGATCAAATTACTGGTTAGCACGTTGTGTACGAGGAAAGCAAAAGCTTGCACAACTGACGACAGATGATGATATGTTCACATATCCAACATGATCACATGTTGTTGCAAGAACATGGTTGCACACATATATGATTAGAAATAATGGCATTCCTGTGTTTGAAGACTATGAGAAGCACAAAACCATTCTCATGTATTCACACCTTGTTATAGCAACCAATGTTAAGTTGTTGAAACATCAAGGAAAACCAAAGACAAAGGAACTTTGGATTATTAGTACTGTTGATCATGAAGCAATACTGAATACTCTCAAGCATAGAGATGACCCTTCAGGCACACTTCAGTAGGTAAGTTCAACTCAAGTTAAAATATAGTTCTATAATTTGCATATTTAGATGCCAAAAGGGCACTTCTTATATTCTCTATTAAATTTTATTCTGCCTTCCGAATGTAGGGATTGGAGTGAAAAGGACACTTATTTTTTATATATAGTTATGTAATTTGCATATTTAGATGCCAAATTTTGTATATAAAACCAACAATCGAATATAATGTGCATAGTTAGATGCCAAATTTGTATATAAAAACAACAATCGAATGTAATGTGCATATTTAGATGCCAAATTTTGTATATAAAAAATTTGATGCAAAATTGGAAATATAAAAGAGCCCATGGGGTTGATTTGCAAATATTAAAAGCCCACATTTGTATCGTCTTAATGCCATGTAAAGTGCAAAAAATGTGTTTCCTTACTATGAATGTTGTATCCTTATATAATTTGTATCATCTTAATTTTGTATCCTTACATTTCTATTGTCTTAATTCCATTACATTTGTATCATCAAATGATGTAATAGTTGGAGTCATTGAGTCAAAATTGGTCAAATGTGTCCAAAGTAAAATGATGATTCCCTGGGTGAAGGGATAGTGTTCAAGGATTGCATCCTGGCACCGAATAGACTATGATATTAGCTCCGATTGGGTGGGTAAATGCTAGGAACAACCCCATTTTGACCACTGAGTCAGTAGAATGTTCTGGACCATGCCAGACCAAAGTGTCCCCAAGGTGCACTAAGCACGATTGGGTAGTGAACTTTCAAGGCTCGTAACTCAGACCCCATGAGAGGTATCAAAGATCCATGAGATGATACAATATGGTGTTTTTGAGGCCTACAATAACCTCTCTCCATTCTGGGAGATTCAAATTTGTTTGAATTTGGCACGCCAGTCTTGCTCGATGCCAAAACTTGCAATGAGGGTTAGTTGAAAGTTGCACCAATGGATTACTTCCAAATCAATTGTCTTGGCACCGAATGGACTGCACCATTAGCTTTAGTTGGGTGGGTAAACACTAGGGACAACCCTATTTCGACCACTGGGTTAGCAGAACGTTCCGGACCACACTGGACCAAAGTGTCCCCAAGGTGCACTAAGCATGATTGGGCAATGAACTTTCAAGGCTCGTAACTCAGACCCCATGAGAGGTATCAGAGATTCATGAGATTCTATAGGATGATGTTTTCAAGGCCTACAATAACCTCTTTCCATTCTGGGAGATTCAGTTTTTTTTGAATTTGGCACGCCAGTATTGCTCGATGCCAAAACTTGCAATGAGGGTCAGTTGAAAGTTGCACCAATAGATTACTTCCAAACCGTTCATCTTGGCATCGAATGGATTGTGCCATTAGCTTTGGTTGGGTGGGTAAATGCTAGGGACAACCCCGTTTTGACCACTGAGTCAGCAGAATGTTCCGGACCACGCCAGACCAAAGTGTCCCCAAGGTGCACTAAGCACAATTGGGCAGCAAACTTTCGAGGCTCATAACTCAGACTCCATGAGAGGTATCAAAGATACATGAGATGCTATAAGACAAAGTTTCTGAGGCCTACAATAACCTCTCTCCATTTTGGGAGATTCAAATTTGTATGAATTTTGCACGCTAGTCTCGCTCGATGCCAAAACTTGCAGTGAAGGTCAGTTGAAAGTTGCACCAATGGATTACTTTCAAACCGTTCATCCGAACACTAAATGGACTATGCCATTAGCTCTGATTGGATGGGTAAATGCTAGAAACAACCCTATTTTGACCACTAAGTCAGGAGAATGTTTCAGACCACGCCGGACCAAAGTGTCCCCAAGGTACACTAAGCACGATTAGGTAGCGAACTTTCGAGGCTCGTAACTTGGACCCTGTGAGAGGTATTGGAGATTCATGAGATGCTATAGGATGAAATTTCTAAGGCCTAAAATAACCTTTTTCCATTCTGGGAGATTCAAATTTGTTTGAATTTGACACGCCAGTCTCGCTCGATGCTAAAACTTGCAGTGAGGGTTAGTTGAAAGTTGCACAAATGAATTACTTCCAAACCGTTCATCTTGGCACTGAATGAATTGTTCCATTAGTTATAGTTGGGTGGGTAAACACTAGGCACAACCCTATTTCAACCACTGAGTTAGGAGAACATTCTGAACCACGCCGGACCAAAGTGTCCCCAAGGTGCACTAAGCACGATTGGACAGTGAACTGTCGAGGCTCATAAATCAGACCCTATGAGAGGTATCAAAGATCCATGAGATGCTATAGAATGGTGTTTCTAAGGCCTACAATAACCTCTCTCCATTCTGGGGGATTCAAATTTGTTTGAATTTGGCACGCCAATCTCGCTCGATGCCAAAACTTGGAGTGAGGGTTAGTTGAAAGTTGCACCACTGGATTACTTCTAAACCGTTCATCCTGGCACCAAATGGACTATGCCATTAGCTCTGGTTGGGTGGGTAAATGCTAGGGACAACACCATTTTGACCACTGACTCAGTAGAATGTTCCAGACCACGCTGGACCAAAGTGTCCCCAAGGTGCACTAAGCACGATTGAGCATCAAACTTTCGAGGCTCATAAATTGGATTCCGTGAGATGATATAGGATGACATTTATGAGGCCTACAATAACCTCTCTCCATTCTGGAAGATTCAAATTTGTTTGAATTTGGCACGCCACTCTCGCTCGATGCCAAAACTTGCAGTGAGGGTCAGTTGAAAGTTGCACCAATAGATTACTCCCAAACCATTCATCCTGACATCGAATGGACTATGCCATTAGCTCTGCTTGGATGGGTAAACACTAGGGATAACCCCATTTTGACCACTAAGTCAGCAGAATGTTCCAGACCACACTGAACCAAAGTGTCCCCAAGGTGCACTAAGCACGATTGGGCAGCGAACTTTTGAGGCTCGTAACTCAGACCCCGTGAGAGGTATCAGAGATCTATGAGATGATACAAGATGAAGTTTTTGAAGCCTACAATAACCTCTCTCCATTCTGGGAGATTCAAATTTTTTTGAATTTGGAATGCTAGTCTCGCTTGATGCCAAAACTTGCAGTGAGGGTCAGTTGAGAGTTGCACTAATGGATTACTTCCAAACCATTCATCTTGGCACTAAATGGACTATGCCATTAGCTCCAGTTGGGTAGGTAAATGCTAGGTACAACCCCATTTTGACCACTGAGTTAGTAGAACATTCCAGACCACGCCGAACCAAAGTGTCCCCAAGGTGCACTAAGAAAGATTGGTTAGCAAACTATTGAGCCTCATAACTCAGACCCCATGAGAGGTATCGATGATCTGTGAGATGCTACAAGACTGTGTTTCTTAGGCGTTCCTAGTGTAATTGCAGGGGTACAGGTAGAGTACTGATATTTTGTCCAAAAGACTAATATGTTTTGATATGGCCAAAAGGGTGTTGGATTATTGCCAAAAGGGTGTTTGATTATGTAATTAGGCCAGTTTGAAGTCTTTTAGCCATTGGGAGTAAAGGGTAAGTCTACAAACCTTGAAACCACTTTAATAGATATCTTTATATACCTCAAATGATGAATAACACATATGAACACACGTAGCACATAAAACGTACACATAAATTTTTTTAAGTCATGAAGCATACATGTAGCACATAAATTATAAAGCATACAACATGAATTCACTAAAGTCATGCACGTAGCCCATACACGTGAATTTAGGTTATGAATATTGTACTTGAATATACATGAATATACTTAAGGCATAAATTGTACACATGAGTACATACACACAAGCATATTTTGAATAAATGAACACACAATTAACAAATTGGATTGAATATCAAGTTTCATATATATATATATATATATATATATATATAAGAATGAACAATAATTCTATACATATTTATATGTCAACATATCTAGATACAATGTGGCATACGTCATCTCAAAATATGTCATATGAAATCTCAAAATAAGAAGTTCAACGACAAATATTTCTAGGACATCCTATTCTACTGGTGGATCATCAAAATGGAGCCTCTTTGAAGTACTCTTCGGCTCTAATGGATCCTGCATTGAAACACAAAAGTGAAACCCCAAGTTAGATTAAAATTCAGAATCATAGTCAACAATAATAAATAAAATTTAAACTAAAATTGAACTCTCATATACCTCGCCTCTCTGTCTCCTCCCGCGGGAAAGAGACCTAATATATGTCCTTGGTAGCGTAGGAATAGTGCCACCAATGGTGATTCCCACCTATATATGTTTGCAAACATGAGATTGATCTACGAGTTATACTATTTAATGTTAAAAACTTGGTAGGAAATATATGTTTACAAAATAACTGAATTAACATTAAAACTTACCTGTGTTGAACTTTCTTTAGGGATTGTTGGCTGAGTCATCAGTGAGACAAACCCTTGCCATTCTTGCTCCCTCAAACTAGGAGTGACCCACAAAAGTCACACAGATACTTCATATTATCGTAACTTGACCATATTATATATACTTGATATAAAAATACACACAAATAACTTTAGAAATGTACGTATCATGGGGCTATCACTTTGAATGGATATACATGTGACTCTATCATGACGATAGGGTCTCACAGCATCATCACATGCCACTCTCTGTCAAATAAACCATGGAAATTAGAAATGAGTATGTACAATTGACAAGTATACATGTATGCATAAACAAACTAAATTAATTAATTACCTTTCCTTTATCAACAGCTGACACCTGCACCCCCTCACATTGCCCCCCAGTGGCAACTGGTGACACCTACATTAGTATGTAAAAGATGATCATAAAAATTAGAAAACAATGTACATATACTATTATCATAATTTAAAAGGAAACCAATGAGTACATTAAAACATATGTACTGTGGAAGAGTCAAGACCAAATGATATGGCTGAAAGCGTGGACCCCTCTACTTATGCCATCTCCTCCTCTGACATCAACTAAACATAAATGTAACACATAAAAAGACATAAGTGGGAAATTATTATAAGGAAATTCTACTAAAAATACGAACAATAAAATTTAAAAATAATATAAAAAGTGAATGGTTTACCCTTACCGTAACAGTGGGAGTCCATGGCACTGTAGGCTCCTGATGCACATCTCCATGAGCTACTTCAGTGCCTGTAGTGTGCTATGTAGAATCATCCCCATCGAAGCCGAAATTATATGAATCACTATCAGTCATGGGACCAAAGAAAAAATTCTTGCATATAATGTAAGTGTGGGGCACACAAACATGTGTGCTCATGGAAGCGCTGGAAGCATCCAGACGAGGAGGAAATAATGTCCTTTATGCGTAACCAACAGATCAGTCAAGGTGTAAATGGCTCGAATAGTCTGTGAGTCGGCCTCAATAATAATGTCTGGATGCTGCACTATGGGAGGTGGTGAAATCTTGGGAGGGGGGACATATGTGCAAGATTTCACTTGTTGTGCCCATGGCCTATCTTGCAGAGCACCTAAACCTACACCTTGGTTCAGTCTCAGATTCTAATAATTCACCTTGTGATTGAGCACAAATTCAGCATACAATTTTTTAACAAAATAAAATGGGACATCGAAATTATTGTGAGGTGGTCTATCAAAAACCATCCACCAACGGTCCCAAAAGTTGTCACGTATTGTACTATTTTTGCACCATTTAATTGACAACTTGGTTTTTTTATGGTTTACATTTAGACCGATTTTAGGATCCACAAAAAGATTAGCTATGTCATGTTTTGTTATATTTAGGTTCATGACTTGATCATAATCAAGCCCATCGTCAAACTGGGCATGCATGGAATCATGCCAAAGAAGTGCAACATTATGTTGTTGTGTAAGTTTTTCCATGTTTTCAATAATTGAGTTTAATGTCGTAAACATGGGGAGCAATGTGGGGATATTGGCATATGTGGTTTGAAATCCTCTAAGGTCATTTAGATTATCTCCTATTAGATCTTCTAAACGGTGAGGGTTTGTGACAGGTATGTCTTCTGGAGGTGGGGGATTGTTGGGAGGTGGTTCTGGATTGTTTGCAGGATCATTAGGAGGGTTTTCTGATTCCATGTCTAATAACAATGAAAAAACAAATAGATAATTATAATGAATTTTAAAAAACAATACAAAAACTCATTGCTACCCTAATTTTTATATAAAAAACTATATATTTCTATTTAAAAACAATAAAAAATAATTAAAACAAAAAAAAAATAGAAGCTTTCACTTACTTGGCAATTTAGGAGAAATCGGATAGGGGATTTGGGAGCGGATATCCGAAAACCCTAGCTGCGTTCATGTTTATACATTGAAAAAATGTTGAACGCGACTGGGTACAAAGATATATATCTACTGGCAAATATTGGATATCTGATATTATCGGATATCTAGTTATGCCTTCAAGTTTGGCTTGTGGCTTGGCCAGGTGCACTGACACCCAGGCCTTCTAAAAAGTCAACAAATCTATTTGTGCGCTTTTGGACAAGTGAAAATAGGGTTTTTTCACATCGCCACTTTTTGGCATACCATGATCCTGCACATATCCACCATCTTGAAGCTATTCTCAATTGTGGCCCTTGGCTTATCTATTCATCTTTATTGGCTTCCAAAAGTTAGACCTAATATTGTGTCATTGTCAATGAAAAGATTCTTCAATTTCCTATTTGGGTTGAGTTCTCTAGGTTGCCCTTATTATGCGAGAATTTTGTAAGCCAAATAGTATCTTCCTTAAGCATTGTGGTTTATGTTGAACCTAAATGATTCTAATTAACCTGTCCTTATCAACATATTTGCATTTAGTTGAACCTCTCCAAACACTTCAAGGAGATCAAGGATATCCACATTGGACAAATGTGACATGCTTAATGTATACTTTACCTAAATTTGTACTAAATAGATGCTATTATTATCAATACTTAGAACATAAGTGTATGCAACGAAAGTAATAGTAAAGAGGAGTGCAATAGTAAACTAGAACATTTAACTATTAATATCAAAACAACATATAGATTAGACAATGAAAAGAGAGAAAAATACCAATGTCTAAGAGTATGCAAACCTCCTTAAACTCAATGAAAAACTCTCTTGTTGAAGTAGATTTGTCCAAGACGGTTTTGATGTGTGCTCAAAAGGGTGATGCTCAAGCTTCAAAGTTTTGGATTTGGAATGATTTTGGCATAATAGTGTTGCTTTGCTATGTTTTTATGTCAATGTGGCATGGTAACTTTGCATAAAAGATAGGATGATTTGTGAAGGGATGAGGGTTCAATTTATAGGCCAATGAGAGATGAAATGGACAGTCAAGATTGAGAGATGAGGAAGGCATAGGATGTTTTTGAGGGAAGCACATGGATTGTGCTTTCTCAAACTCATAGTTTTGTGACAAGTGTCACAAGAAGAGAGGTTGATAGGACATAGGGGTTGGGAAGATATGTCATAAAGACACATCTTGTCTCAAATCCCAAAAGCCAAGCCTTGAGGATTGTGATCAATTTAGGAAGTGGGGAGAGGGGAAAAATGTGTAAGTAATGTGGTTGGGAGTATAAGAGCATTTAAGGTTAACAAGTGGGAGGGAGTTGGGATTGGAGAAAATGTGACATGAAGTTGACTTTGAGATGGGTTTGGATTTCTTAATCCTTGGATTAGGATTGTGAAAATGTTTAGGGGAGGATTAGGTTTGGATTAGTGGTGAAGTGGGAGGATTGGGAGGATGTGATGGGAGGAGAGAGAATGAGTGGAGAGTTAATTAGCTAGTTAAGAGTAATTAACTAATTAAGAGGGGATTAATATGTGTGAAGGGGGTGGGTTGAGTTAGAACTCAATGTTAGGTGGTTGAAGGATGGTTTGGTTAGGGATTAAAGTTAGGAGTCATGTGCTCAAATTGAATTAAATTGATTAATTTAATTCATGAATAGAAGAAAAGGGCTTAAGTGAATTAATTAAATAAATAATAATATTTATTAACTAATAGAATAAGGGGGATTTGATTAATTTAATAACTATGGGTTTCTTATTAATTAATCAAGCTATAATTAATTAGTTAATTAAATCAATTAATTAGAAGGATTGACATAAATTAATTAAATAATAATATTTAATTAAACATGTATAGATGAGAGCTAAATTTGATAATGAAATCGTTAATCAGATTTAGGTGTCTAAATTTTACCCCTCTTTGAAATGGTGTTAAAATAACATTATTTCAATGACGTTAAAAGTTTTGACAACACAAAGAATTAGGACAACTAAATTGCCCCAGAGTATAGGAAGATGGTGTTAGTTAGACTGGGTGATGCCCCTTCAAGAAGGCAGTCATGAAAGAAAAATGTGTTAGATAATTGAGGGGGGGGGGGAATTAGTTAATTCCAGTTATCCTACAGTCCCAAACTCAAGATTTATATGATCAAACTTTTTCAAACAAATAATCAACTCGATAAGCTATCAATAATAACTTTATGTTCATTAACCAAATACCAGTAAATTCAATATTGTGTTTATCGATTAATCTAGATATGAAATGTGTAAAGTAAAATAATAATCCAATCACATCAAATACACATAACACATAGATTTTAACATGGAAACCCTGCTAAGGGAAAAACCACCTAGGACCGATAACCCAAAATATTTCACTCTTCTGAAGTGAGCTTGGTTAGGAGCCAACCCTGTTAAAGGTTACAATGCACACTGTGAGGTGTGACTTGGTTAGAGGATTTATCACTAACAGTTAACTCTTGACCAACATTCACTATGGGGTCAACAAGAAAACCAACAACATTCATGTAATGTCATATTGGAATACAAATAAAACTATTAAGTCCACTCAGTTAAGAGATTTAGCTGTAACAATGGTTAAACTAATACAGTAGTGATCCGATTCAAATACAACTAATAATTGCAGATTTTCAGATCTATGCTAAGCTCAAAATACCTCCTCTGATCAATAATCACTTCAATCCTTCATATTCTTCAATATATTTAGTTTGGTGAATAATACCCTATCACTCGGTGATGCTCGTAGTTCTTCTTGGTTCTGTTTGTAACCATTTTGATCAGTAGTGCATGAAAATAGTCCTTCCACACAATTTCTCTTGTAGTCTTCAATAAGTTCTAGAATCAATAATGAATCTCATGTCTCTTTAAATAGACGTCATAAAGCATTTTGTTATCATCCATTAGATTTTGCCTCTTAATCTCCATCGTTCATTTTTCCACTTCTGTTATCTCTATTGAGCCTTCTAAGGTTGTCATTAGTACCAAAGGTATGTATAGATATCAGTCGATCACTTACAATGAGCTAATCGGTAACATAAAGAAAAATAGACTAGTCGGTAAAGCCTATACACCGAGCAATTGACAATTTACCAAGTTCTAGCAGACACCAACACTGACAAACAATAAATACCAACAGGCAGTATACACCGAACAGTTTACATAGTGTTTACCGAGGATCATAGGAAACAACATAGTAATCAGGAATGACACATTCTTCTATGAAAATGGTTACAACGGTTTGTAAAATATTTTACTAAGATCGAGGAACATTTAATGTAATGATATTCATTAGATACAATGTATATCTTTTGTAATAGATGATCTAGGTTATTATTGTACACAGTAGATCTTAGGGTTATGATTATAGCGTGTAACCTAATTGTGTTAAAGTGGCAAAAACAAAACACTATATATTTATGTGTTTGCATAATTTTGAACAGAGCTGATATATGAATCATGGAGAATTGGAAGCATTTTGCCTATCTTCAAGTCTATTAGTTTACAGAATAGAACCAAGCACAATTGAATTTAGTTTGAGCAGAATGAGCAGAAGCTACCGAGCAGATTCAGAGCAGAGATTCATCACAAGTAAGGTGATACTTTTATCAGAGCTTATAGATCTGTAACAGACAATTGAGTGTCAAACAAGCAGATAAATTCCTATTGCTTTCTGACAATTGTAATAGAGTTTTTGGATAAAATCTCTTAATAGAGTAGACTTAACAGTCTTATGTAAATCTCTTAACTGAGTGCACACTTCATTAGTGTTGCTAAAATCCTATAACTAGGTAGATCTAGCTGATCTAACATGTCACTCCTAATAGGGTGAGATCACCAGAAGTGATCAAAACTTGTAGCCCTAACAGGCAAACCTTTTCTATCTGTAGTAGTGAAGAATTTGTGGGTGTCATCCCCACTGCAGTTTTTACCTTCTTACAAGGGTTTCTGCGTTACCAAAATACTTTTGTTATGTGATTGTGTTATGGATTTCATGTTGTTTACTTACTTATGTTAAGTGGATAAATGATTCATGCAATTATATTCAAGTTATATTGGTCTGTTATCACTATTTACACTTTTAGATCTGAAAGGTTTTACAAGTAAAGTTTTGAAGGCACTGATTCACCCCTCCCCTCTCAGTACCTATCTCTCCTAATTCCAACAATTGGTATCAGAGCACAGTTCTCTTATTGAATAGTTTAACCACTAAAGGGTAAAGATCTAAGTCATGGAGAGATACAAGCTTGACAAGACTATTGAGAATCAGAAGATACAAATGCAAATGTATGTGGAACAGTATAAGCAAGCCAAGGAAGGACTGAAGAAATTATTGGATGAAAGGAATAATCTAGCAAGACTACAGAATGAGATCGGTTATCATGAAGAACCTATTGATGACTTATTCAAGCACACTGGATCTAGTTCTGGAAGCATCTCTGATGGATCTGAAAGCATAATCACTGATCTATCTAAAAAGAATCAATATTTAACTGACCAAGTGAAAGCACTACAAATCGGTCAAGAATCTTAGATGGTAAGAATGATAGAAACAATGAACAAAGAAAATCAAGCCGAGCAAGAAAGAAATCTAGCAATCAATGACCGAAGATAGATGAGTGAACAACTTCAAACTAAAGAAAGTGAGATACAAAGACTCACTAATTGACACTTTCAAGTAACTAATCAAGTGATGACTGTGAATCAAGAAGTAAACCGAGTGAATGTAGAATTGTCAAGAAAACTAGAAGATGTTGCAAGACTCAGAGAAGAAAATGAAAAGCTGAGAAATGAATTGAAAAATCAACAACAACAAAATGAAATGAAGAAACTTGCTGAGGACAGTTCTAAGAAGATTGATGACTTTTTAACTAATCAAAGAAGATTTGGGAGCAAAGCCGGTATAGGGTACACCGGTGAAGGAAAAACATCACAACAAGCTAAATAAGTCAACATCAGTCAAAATCAGAAACCTAAAGTGTTGACATGTTATCATTGTGGCAAACCGGGACATACATCTAATGTGTGCAGAAGCAAAGCACAAGGTAATCCTCTTGTCACTCCTAAGTTTAATGGATATTGTTATTACTGTGGAAAGTTTGGACATTCTGCTTATGAGTGTAGAGCTAAGGAAAATGATCTTGCCAATAATACTACCATGGAGAAAATATGCTATACTTGTAACAAGCTTGGACACACTGCATGAGACTGCAAGGCAAAAATGAAGCAAGTCTGGACACCTAAGGAGAAACCACAATGCATACCATATCAACCAAAGAGACAAGGTAACTCTTATGTTTGGGATTATAATACATGGACTAACTGTGTTGTATGTGGAAGATATGGACACATTGCAACAAACTGTTATAGAAAGAGTCACATTGGACAATCAAGAAACTGGACAAACTCTAGGATGGCTTGTATGCACTGCCATAAGGTCAGCCATTTAAGAAAGAACTGTAGAGACCGAGCACCAGATGAGAACCATATATTTGAAAGTGGATATACTATTGCTGATATCACAAAGTTAAGGAGCACTATGTGGAAGAAGGCATCTAATGAGAATGCTGAGTCAAGTAATGTTGTCAGTGAAACTTCATCCACTGGATTGGGTGACATCAGTACCTCCACTTAAAGTGAAATAGGTATGTATGGGACTGATATTTAAAAAGGATCACATATTTCATACAGTAATCACTATCTAAGGTTAATCGACAAGCATATGTATCAATTGATGAAGAAAACCTATGTTAACCGAGCGGATGAAAGTTTTAGTAGTCACCGAGCTGACAGCTATGTCATACCAAAAGTTAGATGGAGCATTTATTACATAAAATTTTGAGTGGGAACATCAAAAGTCTATAAATACACAGGAATAGAGTTCATTTCTACAATGCGATTTTGAAGAGCGGAGAATTCAAAGAAGCAAAGTTCGAGCTAAAGGATTTTCTGAAGGATTCAAGGCTACACTAGATCAAACCGACATCACTCTTTGAAATACTTAGTAAGTTTTTTTTCAATCAAACACTTCCTATTTTGTTGCTTGCCAAAACCCTAGAATCAATTTATGGCATTGACATCGTCTGCAAGAAAAACTCAAAGTGTTGAAGAGGAAGTTAACCTAATCGTTAGGGAAAATTTTATTGAACTGAAGTTTAAACCACATCCCAAGGTCGCAACACAAATAGATTCAATGGGCACATTTTTGAGCATACCAGAAAGGGTTTTATTGATAGAAGACGTAAGGTCTTATATTCACTACAAAATTGGAGAAGTTGGGGACTTTGAAACAATTGCAGCATATCAACCACTTTGTGGCCCCGATGGAAAAATGAAATCAGACTACCAGAAGATTGAGGAATTAGGTTTATCATATTTTACACACTTGCCACAATCATTCAAATCGGATTGGATTAGAATCATTTTGAGTAGATATTGTGATGACAAGTTCTGGTTGGATAAACCGATTGAGGTCACCAAGAAAGTAATCAGTAGGGTTACTGGGCTCCCTACTACCGACAAAGCTAAGGCTTTCTAAAGTTCTTCATGATCGGATGTTGAGAAGTACACCAGAGCACAATGGGATGGTTAGACATTGAAGATTTCAACTATCAAGGACCTTGCAGTAAAATTTGCAGCACATGTGATCAGGTATAAGCTATTTCAATCGAGCAGACTCAACAACATACCTTGCAGCGCAGTAGACACGGCGCACAAAATTGTAGTGAAAGGTCACCAAGTTGATCTTGCCAAGGTACTGTTACATCAACTCCAAGAGAATATGAAGACTATAAGGAAAAAGAAATCCAACACATGTAAGTATAGATCTCTACTTGCATGCATATTCTTCTATTTACAAAAGTTTGTGCCTGGCACCGGTAAAGTAAACTAGATACCGGATGTACCAATAAAAAAATAGATCGGTGAAATGATGAACAAGTTAGGAGACAAGTTGAATGTAGAGTTTAATGCTTACTTCAATGAATTTCAATCTACAATGCAAAAGAGAAGCATAATTCTGAGGGAATTAGTTCAGAAATTTGAAGACGACATATGTTTTGTGGTCGACACCGATTACACCATGATAAAAGCAATTGAGCCTAGGATAAAATGGTTGGCACCGATGGGATATGAGATGAATCATGATTTTGTGCTGAAATCTATTAATGCACTGCTTGCAGTACCGAAGGATCCCATAGCCACTAGGTTCGGAGTATATGAAGAAGAAAAATCTAGAATATCTACTAACATTGAGATCGGTAAAATTCATAGAAAGGTAAAGAAAATGAAGAAGGATCTCACTACTAAATATGGAGATACATCAGAAACATCTGAAGGGATACCAGTTGAACATGCAACCGAAGGTCAGCTACAGTTAGCTGACAAACCATATGATAGTGAGGAGACCAAGTCAAACAAAGAAGTAGATCCTACACAGGTTCCTCCACCTGAAATTCCTACAAAGATGCAGTCACTAATACATGAAGGTATGAAGACATGTTCATCAACTGCAACACCACCTACTGAGAAAGAAGAAGCAGTAAAAGTAGCAAAAAGAAGAGCAGCTACACCGATGAAGAAATACATAAAGAGAAAGAACAAAACAGTAGCTGAGGCACTGAAGAAAAAGAGGAAATACATAAGAAATAGGGAAGATTTAGAGGATACAGAGACAGAGGATGATATAAATCAATTCAAAGTGGTCAGTAGCAAGACCAAAATAATAGATGAAGTTATTGAGGATATAATTGAACATGGAGACCTCGCTGATCCTTTGCTAGACAGATTTGACAAAATGTCAAAAGGAGATCAAACTAAAATTGAAGAAGCTGTCATCCAAATGATGATAAAGTTTAAGAAAGTTCCAATGGAGTTTGCATGTGCCTTACCAAAGAAATTGGATGATATAATTACTAAGAAATGGGCTGTTGCATTAGACACTGAGAAGAGAAAGAGAGAACGCTCTCTAGTTCAGGCAGCCGCATACTTAAGCTTTGGGCAAGTCAGTGAATACTTGACCAAGTACCAAGCAAACTTTATGATCAAGAATAGAGCCTTAATGATCATGGATGACAATGTAGTAGATATGGATGTCACTACAGATTCTATATGGACATCAATTTTGAAAGCAGAAGAAAAGTTGAGCAACAAGCATTTTTGAACATGTCTAAGAAGAGACAAAATTCTCAGGGAAAAGGCATTTACATTGATGAAGGACCAGCAAAGAAGATAAAGAGTACCGGTATATTAGTTACCGAGGCAATCAATATCATTGAGGACAAGGAAGAAATAAAAGTTTCACAGGATGCACCAGATAAAGTTGAAATCCAACTGGAAAAGAAAACCGATGATGATGTACTAGTTGTAGACATCGCACATGGTGATCCTGATGACCAAGATGATGAAGATGTAAATATTGCACCAAACAAAGATGAAGCAAAAGACATTGCCAGTCTATTTACATCACTACCAGGTGAACTTCTTGTACTTGCCGAAGCAGCAAAAATTCTTTCCTAAGTACAATTTGATGACTCAGATCCTGAGAAAAACAAAGATACAACTAGAGATCAACACACAGAACAACTTGCAGAGACAAATGAGCCTACACATATAGAGGCACCTTCCACCAAACCAAAGGAAATAGATGCAACAAAGGACACACAAGAACCACAGGCACCTGAGGTGATTCCACCGAACACCACAACCAAGAATCCTACTACAACAACTGAGACCACCACTACTGAGGAGTAGAAGAAGGAAGAACAAGTGCAAATAGAGAAGGACACTCCAAAGACTGGAGATAGGTCCATTGCTATCATAGAGAAGAAATCACCCCTAGCACAAAAGAAGAAGAAGAAAGGAAAAGGGCCAGTCACCCTAGATGAAGTGATTATTTTACCTGAGTGTGACCCGAGGACCCTAAGCCCTGAGGAATTAAGTAAATATGGGGAGTTATGTTCAAGGAAGACAGCGCAAGAAAAGCTAAAGCAAGAGCACAAAAGAGAAGAAGTACTAAATGATGTGCGAGATATCCTCCAATAGGTAGTACCTGAGATACACATTGATGAGGATACACCTATTATAGATCAAATTGCTACACTTGCCGAGAAGATCAATGCCCCAGACACTAATGCAAATAAAAGAATTGAAGAAAGGGCAGAATCCAAAATACAACACAAATTAGCCGATAAAATCAGCCAAGAAGTGGCATTACTTAAGGTCAAATTATCTAAGGTCATTACTGAAACAAAATCCATCACTTAGACAATTTGTCAATACTTATTGAAGCTATGTACTCTAGACACCTTCACTGTTGAAGTTAGTGAAAAGATCAAAGGCTTAGAAGCAGAAATACAGTTGAGTATCAATGCAGCTATCACCAAGCCACATGCTTTCCTAAAGCATATTCCCTAAGTTCAGGAACTTCGGTGATTGATAGAAGATTTGAAGAAACAAGAAGCACACCTAACAGATTAGGTTACTGAGTTGCAGACCGAACTCATTCCGTACCTGAACATTTTTGAAGCCCACATTGTCAAAGTTGAGCTATTAGTTGCAACACCAGAAATTTCGGTGTTAGAAAACATCTTTGACATGCATGCCTAAGTCGGTCTTGAGCACATTACTCTCACCAACTTGAAAGAGGAATGGGAAAACCTCTTAGAGTCACTGAAGAAAACCCATCAGTCAATCTTTGATAAGCTGTGAGTATACTACCTCAAATTTTGTATTTGGCATTACTATCAAAAAGGGGGAAAACAATGTATCAAATGTTATTATGCCAAATATTATGTACATGGATGCTATGTATACTATATTACCGGGAGCATGCACTGAGGGGGAGTACTTAGTACTTAGAAATTTTTTTGATGTGTATATCTATATGGCGGAGATATAAGGAGATATAAGTCACATAGATATAAGGAGATATAAGTCACATAGAGATTTTTGTCTTTATACATTCAAAGTTTTGATACTAATGCCAAAGGGGGAGATTGTTATCTCTATTGAGCCTTCTAAGTTTGTCATTAGTACCAAAGGTATGTATAGATATCGGTTGGTCACTTACAATGAGCTAATTAGTAACATAAAGCAGAACAGACTAGTTGGTAAAGCGTATACACCGAGCAGCTAATAGTTTATCGAGTTCAGTAGACATCGACACCGATAGATAGTAAACACCGACAGGCAGTATACACTGAATAGTTTACACATTGTTTATTGAGGATCACAGGAAATGACATAGTAATCAGGAATGGCACATTCTTCTATGCAAATGGTTACAACGGTTTGTAAAATGTTTTACCAAGATCGAGGAAAATTTAATGTAATGATATTCATTATATACAATGTATATCTTTTGTAATAGATGATCTAGGTTATTATTGTACACTGTAGATCTTAGGGTTATGATTATAGTGTGTAACCTAATTGTGTTAAAGCGACAAAAATATAACAGTATATATTTATGTGTTTGCATCATTTTGAATAGAGCTGATATATGAATCATGGAGCACTTGAAGCATTTTGCCTATCTTCAAGTCTATCAGTTTACAGAATAGAACTGAGCACAGTAGAATTTAGTTTGAGAAGAATTAGCAGAAGCTATCGAGCAGATTCAGAGCAGAGATTCATCACAAGTAAGGTGATACTTTTATCAGAGCTTATAGATCTGTAACATACAATTGAGTGTCAAATAAGCAGATAAATTCCTATTGCTTTCTGACAATTTTAATAGAGTTTTTGGATAAAATCTCTTAACAAAGTAGACTTAACAGTCTTATGTAAATATCTTAACTGAGTGCACACTTCATTAGTGTTGCTAAAATCCTATAACTAGGTAGATCTAGCAGATCTAACATGTCACTCCTAACAGGGTGAGATCACCAAAAGTGATCAAAACTTGTAGCCCTAACAGGAAAACCTTTTCTATCTGCAGTAGTGAAGAATTTGTGGGTGTCATCCCCGCCACAGTTTTTACCTTCTTACAAGGGTTTCTGCATTACCAAAATACTTGTGTTATGTGATTGTGTTATGGATTTCATGTTGTTTACTTACTTATGTTAAGTGGATAAATGATTCATGCAATTATATTCAAGTTATATTGGTCGGTTATCACTGTTTACAATTTTAGATCTGAAAGGTTTTACAAGTTTTGAAGGAACTGATTCACCCCTCCCCTCTTAGTACCTATCTCTCCTAATTCCAACAGCTTCAAGCTTCCTCAGCAGATGTGTCTATAACATATTTCATCCTTCTCCATTTGATCAATCTTGAATTTTGTCAGCCGTTAGATCCTCATAAAAAACTTTATCTTTTACCTCAGAATCATAAGCAACTTGCCATCTCATCAATTCAGTCGGTTGTTATAAACTTTTATTGTTTCTCTCACTCAGTCAATATAGAATGCGTTAGTGAATACTAACTCAGTTATTACTATTACTTAGTATACACTGCACTGGCTCGGTGTATACAAAAATCTTCAATTACCGACCACATAAACTTGTTTAGTTCTGATCTTCAATACATAAAAAATTCATGTACTACAATCAAGTCAACAAAATGATCTACCATAGACTCATCAATAAGTTACCCAATGTATACCTTAGCAATATCTCCATATTCATCTCATTTTCATGTAGATATCTCATTCCTTTATCATTTTCCTTCTTCATATGTTTGTAATCATCATGATAAGTATGGTCAAAACTAGTTGACATTAATGACAATACATATTGACTGATTTAATTGCCTTACATATCACTTTAGTAGCTCGGTGATTTCTAATCACTGTCTTTCACTTGTCCATTTAGTTCATCAAGATATTCAATTAGTTTTAGGTTATCAATCTCTCCCTTTGGTATTGATGGCAACACAAATATGAAATATGCCATAGAATACCAAACATCTATACTACAACTCTATCCGTAAATTTTGTAGCTCGGTAAGCTCTCCCTAGCTTGATTATTTAATATGTTTAATCACTACATAACATTTCAACATTTGAAGCAGACTCTCTTTGTGAATTTGATCTTCTTATTCCTTTTTGGTCTTTCTCTTTCTCTCAGTAAATTTTGGAGTTCGGCAAGCTCTCCCTAGCTTGATCATTTAATTTGTTTAATCACTACATAGCATTTTAGCATTTTAGACAGACTCTCCTTGCGAATTTGATGATCTCCTTCTTCCTTTCTAATCTCTCTCCCATTCTTTCTCTCCCTTGTAGATAAATGTTTCATTGATTCTCTCTTCCTTTGAATGATATTTCATATGAAATATTTCTCTCCCTTTGACAACAATGCCAAAAAGAATAAACTACTCTCCAATAGACCAAAAAAATATATCTGTTGTTTAGTCCAGATAATGTACCTACATGTACAAATATACAATTTTCTTGTTCCAACTTTCACAACCTTAGGAGACCTAAAGTGTGAACAATATGCATCAACATCATTTGATTTTCTAATAAACTATAGGTTGATGCAACCTCCTAATCACCTTAGTGATCGACGGACAGGGGATGGACCCCTAGTCTAGTCCTCAAGTACTCAAATGTATCCTTCAATCACTACAACATTTGGGGTTGAATTTTGACACCATTTTCTATGGCAATATGATTTGTGTGTGTTTTTTGTGTTTTTTTTGCAAGTGTGCCCAATGGTGTCGGAATAGCGACGGTTTCAACATAATTTTGACACTTGCGTGATTATAAACAAAAAAAAAAGAAAAAAAAAGCTCATTTGTAATTTTTGTGAGCTGCGAAGAGGGCACTGTGCGCGAAGAGGGAAGAGGGCACTGGACTTTTTCTTGTGGGTTGCAAAGAGGGAATAGGGCATTGGACTTTTGCTTGTGTGCATGAAGAGGGCACTTGAGTTTTTCTTGCGTGTGCGATCTTGGTCTTGGCCCTAACTCTACACGGATTCGAGGTAGGCCTGAACTTGGCCATGTTTTTTTTGTTATTTGGTTTTATCATTGTATTTCACTATTTTAAAGCTAGGGCATCCATTTCATAGAGGTTGTGAGTGTTTTATTTATTTTTTATTTGTTTAAATGTATAAAAATATTACAAGAATTGATTGAAATACTTTTGCTTGCGTGCAGGAACTTGGCCATGTCTTTTTTGTTACTTGGTTTTATTACATTCTATTTCACTGGTTTGAAGCTAGGGCATCCGTTTATTACTTGTTTACTCACTGCTTGGGGCCCGTGAGTTTTGATATGGGCATACATGATGTAAATTTGGTCACTGTTCTGTTTAGTTATATATTATAAACAATTACAACAATAATCAGTTTCATTTTTTCCTTTTCCATATAAAGTTGATAATTTTGGAATTTCATATGAATCTAGTGATGATTGAAAGGCCTTGCACTACTAAAATTTTGAGTTATAAGGTTATTGTCCTTCTCTACAATTCATTCCAAGAAGTCACCTAGGGAACTCCTAAATATACTTTCAGAGTTTCTATAAAGCATTAACTAATTGGAGATGAAAAATAACATATTCATTTCATGCATATGTGGTAAAAATTCATGAGATACTAAAGAAGACCTGCTATTTGTTAGACAAATCTTCATTGTCCCCCACAAAAAACTAAGTAATAACTACTCCACCCTTAATTTGTTTAACAATGCACCATATTAGATAAAGTAGGTTCTATCACACATGGCACAGACTCTCTTCAAACTCATAATACGTTGCATGTGTAGTACAAAACTCATGAGATTCTAAAGAAGGCCTCACTCTTAGGGTAAGTGCACAAAGATGGGGGACCAAAAAGGGGGTATAAGATGCCCACTTTTTTCCTGAAATCAGCAAACTCTGAACTTCAACAAGAAATTGAAGATAGTTAGACTCAAAATTTTAAGATGCGACAAAAACAAGAGTTGTAATACTCTGAATCTAGTTCCTAAACTACTAACTTATTTTGAAAATGGTGTAGATTAAGGCCCTCAAAAAGGGGGAGCATAGAAAGTGGTCCTGTTTTTTATCCAAAAACATACATAGCGTTTGGTGTGCTCCCCCTAAAATGTTAACTTTATTTTTGAATTTTTTTAATCACTCCAGTGAGAAGTTAGCTAACACCACGTAGTTTATCCTAGATTTTTTTGGTAATTTTTTTTATGAACGTATAATTTTTGATGAATTTACGAAGTGC
>BSBK01004834.1:685000-713772 GCA_027943335.1 Chamaecyparis obtusa
GGACTGGTCCTTTGGCATGTATTAAACAGAATACAATTTTCAGCATATTATTATCATTCTATTTCTTTGTTGTAAACATGCCATTGGTTCAGTTTTGTAATTTTTTTTTGTGTTAAATGGATTTAAAATTATCTTCATTGTCTTCTGATTGTCTAAATGCTTCTTTATTTGTTAGCCAATTAATACATGCTAGTATATAAAGAAGACAATCAGAAGACAATGAAGATTTATCTGACCAATAGTCTACAGAATTAGACTTTTATTTTAAATGCATTTAACACAAAAAATAATTACAAAACTGAACAAATGGCATGTTTACAACAAAGAAATAGAATGATAATAATATGTTGAAAATTCTATTCTCTTTAATACACGCCAAAGGACCAGTCCCGACAATTCTTAAACATACTTTATCTAATATGATGAATTCTTAATAAAGGTCTGATTCTGTAAACTGCTAGCACGAAGGAAGATTTGACCTAGCCAAATCTTCCTTGTACCACATAGAAAACCGTGTGATAAGGGTGATCCCACGAAGCTGTGTCCCACTTTTAGGGACGAACAAAATCACGACGTTGAGGAAAAATAAAAATTTTGTGCCTTTGTACGAAGTAGATACTTCATGTGAAGTGGTGGACCCACTTCGCACGAAGACCCCTATGAGGGAGGCTTCGTGCGAAGAGGGGCTTCACACGAAGCCCCTTTTGACTGGATTTTTTATAAATTTTTGACGTTTTATGTTTTTCCACATCATTTTCTCTAACACTATTTGCGGACCCCTGGCCTTGGAGCGAAGTACCTCAGCACGCTAGCGCCTCCCGAGCTTCGTCGATGTCTTCTGTTTCCTAGCAGTATCAGGTACACAAATTTTTCTCATTTTTTATTGTAAATAATATGTTTTGTATTTATTTTAGCTAGTTATTTGTTTTAAATAATTTTTTATTTGTAGAAATGTTAGAAATTTGTAGTTAAATATTATCTAATATGTTAGAAATTAATAGTAGAATGTTAGAAAATCGTAGAAAATATTAGAATGTTAGAAAATATTAGAAAATGATAGAAATATTAAAAATTGTAGTATAAATGTTAGAATATGTTAGGAAATCGTAGTAGTTTGTTAGCATTTGTTAGAAAATATTTACAAAACATTAGAAATCATAGTAGAAATGTTAGAAAACATTAAGATTAAAGTTAGAAAATGTTAAATTTTAAGTTTAAAGTGCAAATATTAGGAATCTCTCTCTCTCTCTCACATGTACACACATTTTTAGTAAATATTAAAGTTAGTTATTTGTTTTAAATAATTTTTAGTTTGTAAAAATCTTAGAAAATTGTAGTTAAATTTTTTAAAATGATCTAGTAGTATGTTAGAAAACGTTAAAAAATTGTAGTACAGTAAGTTTCTAGGACCCTTATTCCTCTCTTACGACATATTAAGACAATTAGGATCCCTTAGGAATCTCTAGATCTTATAATACATATTAGGATGTCCTATGACCCATTGATGTACATGTTAGGTTCCATTAATACATACAAGGACTCATTGTTTCCCTCAAGGATCCTTAAGACATTCTAGGATGAATTAATGTAACCTATGATCTCTTAGGACCTATTATGAGGCCGACAACCCCTTAAAACATTCTAGGACCATTGCGTATCGCTTATGACATCTTACTTGAATAATAGGACCCCTTAGGACCCATACGACTCATTATTATATCTTAAAATGTCCTAGGACACATTCATCTATCTTAGCTTCTGTTAATACATATGTGAACCCATCGTTGCCCGCAAGAACCCTTAAGACATACTAGTATCAATTAATGTAACCTAAGATCCCTTAGACCACTTATCACATCTAAGACCCATTAACATTGTGGGACCATTATACATCCCTTACAACATTTTAAAACATATGACCCATTCAGATCATCAAGACCCATTAACATATCTTAGATTGTCTTAGGACACATTTATGTGTCTTAGATTCAATTAATATCATACAAGGATCCACTAATGAAACGTAGGACCCCTTAGGACCTCTTATGTTACCCTTGACCCCTTAAGACACTCTACATGACCCTTATCCATCCCTTACATTATCTTAAGACACATATAGGACTCATTGTTACCCATGACCCCTTAAGACAGTCTAGGACCACTTATATTGCACCTACGACCCATTAACATTCTAGGATTCTTATCTGGATCTCTTAAGACCTCTTATGTTACATACGACCCCTTAAGACACTCTAGGACCCTTATCTATACCTTAGGACCTCTTATGTTACCCATGACCTCTTAAGACACTCTAGGACCACTTATTGCACCTACAACTCATTAACATTCTAGGACTCTTATCTGGATCGCTTATGAAATCTTAAAACAAATATGAAACCTTAGGACCCCCAAGACCCATTAAAGAATCTTAGGATGTCCTAGGACCACTTAGACCACTTATCACATCTACAACCCTTTAATATTATTGGACCATTATACATCCCTTACGATATTTTAAGACATATATGACCTATTCAGATCCTAAAGACCCATTAACATATCTTAGGTTGTCCTATGGCACATTTATGTATCTTAGATTCAATTAATACATATGAGGATCCACTAATGTAACCTAGGACCCCTTAGGACCTTTTATGTTACCCACGACCCCTTAAGACACTCCATGACTCTTATCTATACCTTAGGACCTCTTATGTTACCCACGACCCCTTAAGACACTCTAGGATCCTTATCTATAGCTTATGATATCTTATCTGGATCCCTTATGAAATCTTAAAACAAATATGAAACCTTAGGACCCCCAAACCCATTAAAGAATCTTAGGATGTCCTAAGACCACTTAGACCACTTATCACATCTACCACTTATGTTACCCATGACCCCTTAAGACACTCTAGGACCTTTATCTATAGCTTATGACATATTAAGTTACCCATGACTCCTTAAGACACTCTAGGACCACTTATGTTACCCACGGCCCCTTAAGACCTAATAAGACCTCTTATGTTATCTACAACCCCTTAAGACCTAATTAGTACATCTTAGGACCCTTAAGACCTAATAAGACCACTTATGTTACCCACGACCCCTTAAGACACTCTAGGACCACTTATGTTACCCATGACCCCTTAAGACCT
This sequence comes from Chamaecyparis obtusa, assembly GCA_027943335.1. Classification (NCBI taxonomy): domain Eukaryota; kingdom Viridiplantae; phylum Streptophyta; class Pinopsida; order Cupressales; family Cupressaceae; genus Chamaecyparis; species Chamaecyparis obtusa. Next base: position 688,159 of record BSBK01004834.1, read on the forward strand.
AATAAGACCTCTTATGTTATCTACGACCCCTTAAGACCTAATTAGTACATCTTAGGACCCTTAAGACCTAATAAGACCACTTATGTTACCCACGACCCCTTAAGACACTCTAGGACCACTTATGTTACCCACGACCCCTTAAGACCTAATAAGACCTCTTATGTTATCTATGACCCCTTAAGACCTAATTAGTACATCTTAGGACCCTTAAGACCTAATAAGACCACTTATGTTACCCACGACCCCTTAAGACCTAATAAGACCTCTTATGTTATCTACGACCCCTTAAGACCTAATTAGTACATCTTAGGACCCTTAAGACCTAATAAGACCACTTATGTTACCCACGACCCCTTAAGACACTCTAGGACCACTTATGTTACCCACAACCCTTTAAGACCTAATAAGACCTCTTATGTTATCTACGACCCCTTAAGACCTAATTAGTACATCTTAGGACCCTTAAGACCTAATAAGACAACTTATGTTACCCACGACCCCTTAAGACACTCTAGGACCACTTATGTTACCCATGACCTCTTAAGACCTAATAAGACCTCTTATGTTATCTACGACCCCTTAAGACCTAATTAGTACATCTTAGGACCCTTAAGACCTAATAAGACCACTTATGTTACCCACAACCCCTTAAGACACTCTAGGATCTTTATCTATAGCTTATGACATCTTATGTTACCCACAACTCCTTAAGACACTCTAGGACCACTTATGTTACCCACAACCCCTTATGTACACACATTTTTAGTAAATATTAAAGTTAGTCCTATGACCCATTGATGTACATGTTAGGTTTCATTAATACATACTAGGATGTCCTATGACCCATTGATGTCTTATCTATACCTTAGGACCACTTATGTTATCTACGACCCCTTAAGACACTCTAGGACCACTTATGTTACCCACGACCCCTTAAGATAGTCTAGGACCACTTATATTACCCACGACCCCTTAAGACACTCTATGACTCTTATCTATATATTAGGACCTAATTAGACTCAATTAGAACCAATTATGACCTAATTAGAACCACTTAAGACACTCTAGGACCACTTATGTTACCCACGACCCCTTAAGACACTCTAGAACCTTTATCTATAGCTTATGACATCTTATGTTACCCACGACTCCTTAAGACACTCTAGGACCACTTATGTTACCCATGACCCCTTAAGACCTAATAAGACCTCTTATGTTATCTACGACCCCTTAAGACCTAATTAGTACATCTTAGGACCCTTAAGACCTAATAAGACCTCTTATGTTACCCATGACCCCTTAAGAAACTCTAGGACCACTTATGTTACCCACGACCCCTTAAGACACTTTAAGACCTTTATCTATAGCTTATGACATCTTATGTTACCCAAAACTCCTTAAGACACTCTAGGACCAATTATGTGACCTAATAAGACCTATAATTTTATATATTTAGATATTTGTTTCCATTTTACATGCAGTTATAACATGTAATCAAGTACTTAATTATTAACACTTAGCTTTCACATGTTATGTATCTAGATGGCCGCTCAGGATGCACCTCAAACTCCTGATATGCATACTATTTTTCATATGGTCGATACAGAGATAGCTTGACTTAGAGAGTCTATCCATAGGTCTGCAGGGGATGGTATATATAGAGATACGTGTGCTAATATATTGAGTAGTTTGGAGACTATGACTAGTAGATTGAGGTCTCACTCTTCCTTCATGCCTCAGGTAGTCGAGGCCATTTTTTGAGAGTTGAGGGAGGAGGTCTCGGGTGATATTTCCTTGGTGACGGTTCAGAGCCTTGTCCCCAAGGAAACCATCAAACGAGAGGTTTTCCCACATTATGAGGGGAAGATAGTGGTGAGGGCATATCAGGTCACACGGTGTGTGATACCTCAGATTGCATGTATGATTTACCCTTGACATCTTGCAGCACACGGTCGTTATCCAAATAATGACCAGATTCCACTATATTTTGCACAACAGTTGTACACTAAGTTTCGTTTGGGACTCAGGGTCAACTATTTAGATTTCCCATCATATTGTGGTTAGGGGTGAGGTAGGGTTGCAGATTGTGATCAGTATCATAGGGCTGATCAAGTTGTGCAGCCTCATAGACAGCTAGTTTGGGAGAGGACTCTGGCAGTGGCACCGACGATGGCTACTACTGTAGATAGAGTCATCATTGCTTCTCAAAGGGGTGTTGTGGATAGTATAGGATATATTTCTTCTACAACCACATCCATCACTTCAGATTCAATGGGAAAATACATTTTGACTAGACCGAGTATAGCCAGATCATCTTCCGAGGCTTCGTCTAGTACTATTGCAGGTGTGAGTGAGGAGACATATAGAGCTGCAAGGCTTTGTGTACCTAGAGAGATACGAGCACTGTCAGGTCATCATAGTACTTTAGATATGGCCCTTTACTTTTTGGAGGATCTCCTGCAGGCCTATTCTCATATTGCCGACATGCACAAGATCCCCATACATCCAGTCAGGGATTTCATTGCACTTACACGGGGTCCTGTAGTTCCACCAACACAAAACACACCATATACTAGTCAGGCACAACATAGTGCAGAGCGTCATGCACCCACATATCACTCTACAACTATAGAGCCAGGTATATAGATTGAAGATGTACGCATCACCACCGAGGGCCTAGACACTTTTGATGAGTAGTTGTGTGGGTTGGGTCAGGTGGACGTTGGCACTGATGGCAGGTCATTTATGGATATGTTATTGCATCCAAATGGTTCAGGTTCTACATCACTCCCCTCCCAACTAGTGTCACCCCTACACTCCTCATTACTATAGAGGTTCAGGACCTTAGGTGGTGTGGGTGATGCAGTATCAGTTGATGATATGATGGTACAACGTGTTGATGATCCTCATGCTCCTGAGACTCAGGTACATATAAAATTTTCTTTTCTTTTTTATTAGGAGTTTTAGTGAACAATTAATTGTAGGTCACATGTGTATTGATGTTTTTTTCAATGTATAATATTTTGTAGGCATAGTTAGCAGAGCATATTACCTCTAGTGTGGGCTCAGAGCATCTTCCACATGATGTGACACCTACTAGTGGTCAGGTAAGTTTTAGATATATGTATGTTTAAGCATGCATATGTACACATGTATTTATATATTTTAAGTACTTTACATAATATATCTACTATGCACATCTATATAACCAACTATTGTACACTAAATTTGCAGGGGTCAATTGTTGCTTTACAACCAGATGATGCTTTTCATAGGAGCAATTCAGTAGATGTGACACCTAGTAGTGGTCAGGTAAGTTTTAAAAATATGTAAGTTTAAACATGCATTTATAATATTTTAATTATTTTAGATTATTATCATATATACATGCATTTATATACGCAGGGATCAGTTGCTGTCTCACAGCCAGAGGATGCTCGTGGTAGTCACTCAGAGGGTCGCTCTGTTCACATGCGCGTAGATGACTCCCTAGTTTATGACATATTGAACATATATTTTATTTGAGACTCAGTTTATGATTCGAGACATATATTTGATTAGAAACATATATATTTGAATAGATGTACTTATATATGATTCAAGACATATATTTGATTAGAGACACATGTATTTGATTAGAGACGTATATTTGATTAGATGATATGATTAGATAATATGATATGATTTGATTTAATTTGATGATTTGATTAGATGATTTTATTTGATGATATATGATTTGATTTGATGATTTGATTAGATGGTTTTATTTTATTAGATGATATGATTTGATTAGAGAATTTTATTTGATGATATATGATTTGATTAGATGGTTTTATTTGATTAGATGATATGATTTTATTTGATTTGAATAGATGATTTTATTTGATGATATATAATTTGAATAGATGATTTTATTTGATGATATATAATTTGATTAGATGGTTTTATTTGATTAGATGATATGATTTGTTTAGATATGATAAGTAACACATGTCATAAGTAATATAACTAATTTCATCATTTTTTAGTGTCTTAAGGGGAGGTCTTAAGGGGATCTAGAATTAATATCATAAAAGATAACTAGTTAATACATGTAACTAATGGATAATAACTATTCTAACTAATTCTAGAACTAACACATGTCATAAGTAATATAACTAATTTAATCAAAGCATACATAAAATATTTAACTAATATGAAATCTATAAAAATCATTGAATAATCAAAGTATACATATAAAATTTTATATATTAAAACCATTGAACCATCAAATAGGTTCATCATATATCAACAAATTATAGTTCATCATATGTTTAAATATATAAACAAAGTATAATGAAATTTAATCCAGAGATATCAAGTAGGTCCTAACACAAGAAATAAGTATACATATTATACTTTTTAGACCAACTCAAGTGGTTTGGACCTTTCATGGAGAACATGTAATATTCTCTCATGATCCTCACTATCTAGTCTCCACTTACGACGTCCACTTTGAGATTTAACTGTATGAAGACAAATGAATGTGGCAACTACTAGGTGACTATATTGAAACACCTTATTGTCTGGTGCGTAATCAACAAAGTGAATACCATGTTGAATTACTTTGATTTTCTTGAAATATGTTCCCTCTAAAACAACTGAACTTGCAGGTCACAAATTTTAACAATATATAAATTTAAACAAACTCAATTTAAAATTTGTTAAAAGGTTGAAATTTAAAATTTATAAATTGAGTTTAATATATTGATGTAAACCATATACAAACCTATGGGGAACAACATTCCATTTCTTTCTTCAGGTTCAAGTAACTTCATCCTCTCTGCAGTACAACACAATAAATAATAACCAGCTCCTTCTACATTTCCACTCTTAACAATCACTGCAAAGACATCTCCTGCACAGTAAATTTATATATACGTGTGTGAGATCTTAAAATAAATACTTACTTCAATCTATACATCTATCTATATCTATCTATACATGCAACTCAATGTACTTGGTATGTGCAGGATCATGGAATGCCAAACTAGGCCCTTAAGTGGCAATGAAAATTCATAAAATCGGGTTTAGGCAAGTTGACATAAAAATTTGAACAAGTTATAAATATTATATCAAAAATATGTAAGAAGAGAATTTGTAGAAAATTGAATTTAGTTTCTAAGATACTAGGCCTTTTTTGAAAAAAAAAAATCTATATGTTGAAAATTTCAAATTTCAATGTAGTCGTACGAAAATTTTAGGAAAAAAATAAGTAGGTGTATGTCTGACCACCTCAAACACAATCAAATGATAAATTTTTTTTACAAGATTCTAGATATAAGTAGTAATCTCATGTCTGAATGTGGACACATATTTTTTTGTAATTTTTTTTTCAATTAAATAATTAATTATGATTTTTCTTCTACAAATTTTCTAGAATACAAAAACTCTCGTGTCTGACCACGTTAACTTAGTCCAAACTTTATCAAATTGAATTTTTTTTTAATTTTTCTTGTAGTAGGAAAATCATAGAATGTGACACATATTTTGGATTTTAAAAATGTTATACAATTTGAAAGTTATAGCTATTTTTCAATAAGTCTATCAATCAAGTCTAGAGAGATAACAAGTAGGTGTATGTCTGACCACACTAAACAAAATCAAATGATAATATTTTTTTATAAGATTATAGATAAAAGTAGTAGACTCATGTCTAAATGTGATGTATATTTTTTTATATTTTTTTCCATTTAATAATTAATTATGATTTTTCTGCTACAAATTTTCCTGAATATAAAAACTCTCGTATCTGGCCACCTTAACTTAGTCTAAACTTCATCAAATTGAAAGAATTGTTTATTATTATTTATTAGGTGAAACATAGAAAGTGATGTATATTTCATATTTCAAAAATGTTATATTGTTTGAAAGTTATAGTTGTTTTTTCAAAGAGTCTATCAACCACGACTTCTTTTTCACATCCTCACTTATTGACATACCATGATCTTGCACATACCCTACCATATAATGTGAAATATATATACTTACCAATTTTGACCAATCCCGAGATATGATCATAATAAGTCAAAATCAAAGGAACATCATCAGAGTTTTCATCTTCATCTCTATCAAATGTATTAGTAACAACTAGTGGCACTAGATTCCATGCGCCTACATATCCACAATCTTGATTGATACATTCCTCATAATTGTCAGCAATGCAGTGACAACAAAAGCATGAGTAGTCCCTAGTGTTCAACATCCAATTGCGACAATTCATACTCATAACTGAATGCAAAGATCGTGTCTTTTCTATCCTACTGCAACCATGCATAATTTTTCTATCCACACCTGAAAAAATGTATATATAATACATTCTATATAAATATAATTTGAATAAAAAATATCATAAAATTTTTAAACACTTTCAAATAATTCAAAAATGTGTGCATACCTTTTATCTCCCAAAATTTTCTATATGGCACCGCCTGAGTCAATCTTGATGACATGTCATTCTCATTTGGTGTGAAATGTGTCTTGCACCATTCAACCACATCATGTGCATTTTTTATATGCACCCCCTTATAATTCATTTGATACTTTCGTATAACACGTTTGATGCAAGCTCCGACACCATTATGTTCACCTTTTCTATGTCCACTTTGAAAGAAACTCTAGACATGTGGTATGTTTTCAGTACAATGATATCTACATAGTGCATAAAATGGTCTCAATAATTTGAATTGTGCAACACATCCATCTGACCAAACATAATGTTTATCAATTTTTATACCTCTTTCTTTCAAATTTGCAAAAAATATCTTGAAGCAGTGTTCCACATAATGAATGTCATGCTCTCTATCATCACTTATATAAAAATGATATTCCTTCTTGATGACCTGTGCTTCAAATGTGCTCTGAATGCCATCCAAATCTAATTGTGCATTTCGATAACACACATGTACCATAATAGTAATTTTATCTGAAAAATAGTATTTCGACTGAATTGCCTTTTGATGAACAAAATAATAATTTTCTGTAAAATCAACAACTGATACAATAGTTCCAAGTGGGAAATTGTCTCTCAGTGTTTGAAAGTGTTGTGCTTGCCACTTTGTAAAAAAAGGCATGATGAATGTAGGGTTGAATCAATTTTTAAAATTTTTTCATAAATACTCCAACATTTATCTCCTCTTCAACATATTCTAACCTTTTGGATTCTTTCCCAAATTTTGTTTCATTCTTTACATATTTGCAACTCTTGCAATTTACCATCTTTGTTACATCAATATTTTCATTTTTCAAAGGAAAAAGAGACAAATCGGTACATGTTTGACATATTCCTTTTATGCAATTTATTTGTCCAGCTACATCATCTTTTGTCACATAAAATGGATGAGATGAACTCACTTCGTCTAGTAGGAGGAGCCTTTTCAAAACCATAAGTGTCTTCTACAAACTTTTGAAAAACCTGATAGTGGAGATCAAATTCAATATGATAACGACAACAACAAGTTTCAAACACTTTGTTTGTCTTGATATAATATGGCTTCAATCTTTCTTGAACAATGTTTACCCAATCTTTATATTAAGATTTGAACTAAAAAATGACACATACATTTCATGTTGTGTTGTGTCCAACCAATGTTTCGTATGATATTCATATTGATTAGCTGAAATTCTATGTCTGATAACATCTCTAGTGTTTGATGAAAGACGTGTATTATCATTCCAAAATGATGTGACCAATTTTTTTGTTCCTTCATCAATCCTATCAGAATGAGGAGCTCTACACATGATTTCCCAATTGCCTTCCAAGGTGCTATCATCCAAAAGTATTCTCCTATTAACATATCGTGATATTATTTTCCTATTAAAACCAAAGTGAGATGAAACTGAAGATATCTATCTTTTTTGTCCCATAGTGTTACCTACAATGGATGTCAACATAACTTTTCTTGTAATGGACTTATCTATAGTTTGAGATCGCTTCCCTAACTAGTTCAAACCTTTCTTAAGATTTTCAATCATATTAGTTTGCATGTCAACAACTTTTCTCTTATTTGATGGTGCATCTATACCCAATAATTTTAATGCCCCTTCCAAATTTTTGTTTATAAGTATAAGTGAAAGCAATTGAGCTTGTTCAAGTGTTTCAAAATTATCAAATTTACCCAATATTTCTCTTGCTATCATATTCATTGATCTCTTCTTAGGAAGACTTAAGTGTTGAACATAAGCAAGTGATCTCAAATTGTCTACATCCATTGTAAGTAAATGATCTAAGTTTCTATAATTAATATTTTTCTTTACAGTTTAAGCTAAATTTAAAAGTTCATCCATACCAGTAGGATCACTTGATGTTGACCTTTCTCCAACATCAATAGTTTGAGCTTTCGTAGTGAGTAATCCTGACCCTTCTTCAATGTGCAATTCTTCGACTTGACTTGACCCTCCTACTTCAGCTTGTCTTTCAACTTCTTTAGTTTTATGATAATTTGTCAATGCAGCTTCACGATTTCTTTGTTCAGTACTGGGTGACCTTTTTCTAGAAGATTTACTTTGTCTTCCCTTCTTGTTCCCCATTTCTTCGAGATCCAAAAAATGTCTTCCAGAAGATCGTCAAAAAAATTTTCTTCTTCAAAAAATACTTTAATTTAATATTTTTCCTCTGCAAAATTATGCTTTTGAAAAAATAGAAATATCAATCCTCCTTCAAAAAATGCCTTCAATAATAGAAAATGCGAATTTATTAATTGCAATTCGATGTAAAATAGAAATAAAATGTTTAACTTTTATACCATTTAAAAAAAATTTACAAAATAATTTTACTACCTGACTTCGTGCGAAGTACCTGCTTCATGCGATGTACCCAAGGCAAAATTTCGGCAGGTGTCTTTTCTATCGGGGATTTTCACTTGAGAGGCTTCGTGCAAAGGGTCTTTGCATGAAGCCCCTCAGGTGTCTTCATGCAAAGGGTGTCTTCGCACAAAGCTTTCAAAATTGAAATTTTGCCCTCTGAAAACAACTAAACTGCAGAAAAATGGTCTTTTAGGGCATGAAACAAGGACTAAACAAGATGATTTTTCCAAACAGATGATGTCAAACGATGCTATTTGGAACAAACTTTCTGATGAATATAATTTTAATACATATTGAGTTCATTATCACTTTTAAATATTACTTTAACTAAACATAGGTTGTTTGGTCATTCAACAACCTGTCTCTTCAAGACTTCGGGAAAAATAGTAAATGATACAAAAAAAATTATAAAAAATATGTAAAAAAACATATTTGTGTTACCTTTCTATGAAAAAAAGAAAAAATAAATTTCAATATACACAGCTCAAGTTAGAGCGATCCAAGTGACCTTATGTCTAAATTACAGTTACTGTCACTTTAAAACTTAATAAACTATGAAATATTGATCCAAAATGAATAAAACCAATTGCATTCTTTAGATATTGAAGTTAAAAATATAATCTCGAAAGAATTACATCGTTATCATATTTTAAAAAAAAGTTATGCTGATCCAAGTGAGAGTAACTCCTTAAAAACATAATTTTTTCACGCAAATCACTTTTAGAAGGAGAAGGAAAAATGAATTTAAATGATTTAAAAAATATATATATATATATATATATATATATATATATATATATATATATATATATATATATATATATATATTAGAAAGAAAATTCTAAAAGACTCTAGTTTACATCATCTTCAAATTTCTACTAGTTTTGCGGCAACAGATGTTTGAAAGTGAATTTTTTTTTCAGAATGTTGAGCTCTGTGTGAAAGTTGGCCAAAAAGTGGGACTCACTATTGTGGGACCACCTATAACTATGTCTACTCTAACCTTAATTGTTTGAGAATTCATCATATCAGATAAAGTACGTTTAAGAATTGTTGAGAGTTCTATTAGACTTTTGTTGTAAACATGTCATTGGTTCAGTTTTGTAAAAAAAAACTATGTTAAATGCATTTAAATAGAACATTAAGCATAGTAATAATATGCTTAATCTATTAGTAATTGGCAGATTAAATGTAAATAACACCTTTATTAGTTTAGCATGTTTAATGCATAGTAATTACAAATTGATTCTTATTTGCATTGTTATAAGATGCACTTCTTTAGACACCTTCCTTTTATATAATCAGACACCTTCCCTGAGTATGAGAAGCATTTATAAAATGACCGACCATTGCCAATGAGAACATAACCGTCAGCAACCATTTACCTCAGACTCCTAGCAATTATCCATAAGACAACAAGTAATTAACATAAAGAAGGTTACAATCATAATAACAAAACAAGACAATGACAAACTAAGACAACGGCAGATCAAATGTGTGAACATAGAAAACCACAACACCAACATTAGAAGAGAAAGCATGTAAGCTCAATTGACCGATGATAGGGTATTCTGGACACATAAGATGGCACAGAGTAACAATTACAGGGACGACACCTCTACTTATGAAGAGTTACAAGGCATCGATGATTGGAGTGAAACGAATAATAACAAAAGCAAATCCAATGGTATATTGTACAAACTAAGTCAAAAGACATGTTACATTGTATAACTGAAGGAATGATACAAATTTATAGGGGTTAGTAAACATACTCATTCCCCAGATCAACAACTGCCTTGACGAAGGTGAAAATAAATTTATTTGCAGCTAAAGGAGTATAATTCATAAAAAAATTGTAATTGGCAAAATTTAATTTTTGAAATTTTGTATGACAGATGAAGGATCGCAGACCGATGTGTAAGTATAGATAACGCTTCCATCAATAGGAGAAGAGAGCGAGCGAGCAACATTGGACTGATAATTTAAGGCCACAAGTAATAATTTGAGCATAATCAACGTGCAAGTAGGACACCTACCTGGACTTGAGATGCTCGAGGACTTTGATAGTGACAATCTGTGAGGCCATACTTGCATCTAGGTTAACGAACACAATTCTTTTCCCATTGGGTTCGCCTACAATGAAGGTTCGAGTCCGCAGCCTGAAGTGAAGGCCAGAGACCAGCTGGTCCATGTTAGCGTAGCCCATCATGTTCATGTCCGTAGCCGGTCCTGTGATGTCATATGACCCTATGCCTATTAGAAAGGTGTTGGAGTCTGCTAGGTAGCCATGAAGTAGCTACATTAACACAGAGGGAACAAACACACAAAGAAGAACAGCCGACAATCTCTGTAAGACCGCCATTGAGATAGAGTAAAGAGGGAAAAAGATGTTTTAAATCTTCATTACTATTGGAAAAAGAATTGGACCCTTGGTTATATGGAGCTGCAAGCTGCTTAATTTAAAAGAAACGTCGAAGCTATGCTTGTTTCTGACATTTTCCCAGTTCTACTCATTGTCTTGTTTGTATGCAAGGATATTTTATAAACCCTACTTTTGGGTTAGTTGTGACTCGTCGTTCGACATGAATGGTAGGTACGGGGAAAACTATTTTCTACACTCTTTTGTTAAATATGAGATAAATACAAGATAAGATAATTTTTTAAGTCTCTAGGCTAAACATAGTCTATGATGTCAAGTTATTTATATTTATATTTTTAATAAAATATAAATAATAAGAATTAAAAATATAATTAATAAGAACTTTAATTTTTTAATCTATATTTTTAATGAAATATGATAAATAAAATCTTATTCTTGGATTGGGCAACACAAAATCTAGATTCAATAATGAAATTAATCAATTGTTTATAAAAAAGTTTATTATCATTCAACAATTTTTATAGACTATAGATGTCTTGCACAAACAACTTTAACATTTCAAAAGTCTTGTTGAAAGGATATCTATAATTTAATATTTTAGGTATGGGTTGTATAATGGATAAAATATCTTACTATAAGAGTAATCATGAGGTTTGATTTTTATCTACCAACTCTGAAAAGATTTATTAGAATATAGGTATGCTAGTTCAAGAAATGATTGTATAATACATAAAATATCTATTTTGTACTTATGTTTTGATGTTTAATTTTTTTGTTTTATGTTTGATTTAGTTTTAGTTTAGACTTTATTATTTTGTTAGTTTTTAGATTTTAGAAGATTGGAATAGTTTTTATTTAAATTTTTCATTTATTGTAGATTAGATCATGAATTCATATCTACTAACAAAATCCTAATTTTTATTAAGTCTTTTAGTTTCAATTTAAATTTTAAATTTTTGGAGTCAATCTTTTGGTAAGATTTGATCAATGTCCATTAGTTTGTATCTTAGAATATTATAAATTAATCATTCCTTAGTTTTCAGGATAGCAATGGGTTATTAAATAACATGTTTAATAATTAGAGAAATATATTTAGATCACTTTATATAGTATGATAGAGCTTGCATGTTATGCATCAACATCTAGACACTTTGCATACTTGATTGGTTTATCTTCCAATTTTGTATATTTACAAAGGGGTTTGGCTAGTTATCAAGAGAAGTCTTCCCTCTTCACACAAGTTCTTATTTCAAGATGATTTTCCTTTTTTTAAGATTAATTAATTGGGCCTTCTATTGATGAGCCACCCTTCAATTGTGAGCATTTATTCATGGGATCTACATGTCACATGAACAATTCATTTCTTAGGGGATACCACTTTAGCTAATTCTTCGATAGCAGGGGATGTTATTACAATTATATCTTAGTCCTCATATGGTACTCCTATGGCTTGAACATTTTCTTTACCACATCTCCCCCTACAAGTCATCCTCCTTATTGTTACACTATGCAATAGCATCATCTTTGAGCCTACCACATACAATTAATGACATGCCTCTTATTTCCTCCTACAGAGCATTGTCTCCCTTATCACTTTATCATTGTGTTTTGTGATGTCACATATGGGCCTACACAATTGAAATATAATCGCCCTTTCAACATATCATTCTATCCCCCTTACCACTTCATCACTGTGTCCTTCAATGCCACCTATGGGCCTACACAATTGAAATAGAATTACTCTATCAAAATGCCATTCTGGTTGAATGATTACCTTGGGGAGATTTAAAACTTGGTCTCCAACATGTTTTTTTGTTGATATTGTTCACAAGTTAAAGATTCTCTAAAATGTTTAGGAACAAAAATGTAGTACCTAAGTTGCCTTTGGGGAGATTTAAATCTTACTCTCAATAAAAGAATCAATGCTCAACCACTCAAGACCACATCCTCAATGACAAATACACTAGAAATTGCACCTTGGTGTGCAATGGGTATGTCGAAGAGGTGTGGAAAGTGAACTAGGAAAAAATCTATTTGTTTTTTTGCATAAATTTGAGTAGTACATAAGGTCAATTGGTACAATATTTAGGATATGATGCTTTCACAACAAAGGTCTCAATGAAGAAGTGATGACTTCAAATCAAATATGCATCCACTTACAAGCCTTTAAATCAAGATGATAATCGATTATATTACCAATGGGCATGTGTGTTATGTTTTTAATAGATAGATAGATAGATAGGTGGGTAGGTAGATAGATAGGTAGGTAGGTAGCATCGACTCACTAAAGACAGCAACCCCTCATTCAAATTTCCATTTAGATCTACTACAAATATGACCACCAATTTTCAACAAAGAGATCACAAACCTGTTAAAGTATTGTTCGTTCGTGTTTAATAAACGATGAGACAATAATACACACACACACACACACACACACACACACACACATATATATATATAATATTATTGAATCGTATAAACTGTTATTAATATGATTATCACTGCTATATACAAACAATCATGATACTATCAGACTGTTAGTATATGACAGTCACGATAGTATCATGACTGTCCAAGTGTATTAATTCCGATAGGCCTTATGCATTATGTTTACCATATGGTTCAAAATGATAATCATTAGGTTAGTTAATATGAACAGTCATGACTTATCAATTAGTATGATAAGTCATGTCTTTTCATATTTATTTCTTCAGATTCAATATATATATATAGTCATTGTATTTTTTTTGTAAGATCAATCAATAACCAAGGCAATTGTATTCTACTGCATACATTCGGTTTACATCTTATGATCTATAATTACTTAACATGGTATCAGAGCCAGTTCCTTCTGTAAAGCTTAACCGCTTGAAGGAAAGACCTGGGCAAGGACAAAGATCAAGGAAGAGCCGAAGGTGATCAATCTTACCCTAACTAAGCACAGGATTTCATGTTAATTAGCATAAGTTCGATCATGATACATATCGACATGTTTAGAAGAAGAAAGATCGAATGTATCGGGCTGCGCAGACCAGTTTCATAGAAAGAAACCATGATTAGGGTGTAAGAGAGTGGGGAATGTTTCAAAGTTAATTACAGCCGTGAGCAGTTTGTTTAAGAGTTTTTTACATTTAAAGAGTCTTAGAACAGAGTCATTCGAGACCCGTAAAGCTTGGTGAAAAGAACTCGATTTGGTTTCTCAACGATTGAAGGCCATTCACAGTAGGTGATGACTACAATCTAATTGGAGGGAAGCAGATGTATTAGATGTAGATGCAGCTGAGAGCAATATAGTCATAGGGTATTGTTCATGAGGAGAGTACATAGTTGGATTCAAGCAAGGAAGGAGTCAATGCTCGTTACCGAGCCATTGAGTACAAGGCGTCCATGACATAAGCCTTGAGTGAGGTGGTTTGAAAGAGGCGAGAACAATCTCAGTCCTTGAAGAGCCGAGAAGGATACACTTAGAATAGTTTGTCTATTGAAGGAGACAGAATTGACTATCGACTGCGAGGGGCCGAGAGTATGCCAATAGCAGATTATTTATCTATAGACCCGAGAGTGGGCACTTCATAGTTGAATTCTCTACACAGAGCAAATGAGGGCCAAGAAGATAAAGGCATATGGATTTTTGTATTGACAGGGTGAAAGGAAGCGTGACATGGAACAAAGAATGTGTGGCACATCCATTGTATATCCAACAATCATATGAAAGATTGATTCATGCATAATCAATCTTTGTCAGGTTGATTCGAATTACACTACATTTCATCTTTGCCGGATACAGAATAAGGAATTCAATAAGCAAATTATATTATCGTGATAGGAAAGAATGACTTTGTCATTCTGACATGAAGGTCTATGTTGAGATAGTGAGGGGAATGTATATCTCTTTGAATGAGGCGCAAACATTCATCTTGAATACAATGGAGAGCGATGATCAGTTCTTCAACAGGCATCAGGCATATTATGGCAACGAGACAATGGTGCTATGCGGGTACATTTGAACATTTGGATGTGTACAGATTACTTGGCACATATTTCTGACATTGCAGACAGTTCAACGTTCTCGTAGAAGAACATGACACTGAAGATATCATTGAATGAAGTATTTTTGGTTCAATTTTTTTTTTTTTAGTGATATGTTGGGCCATGTTAAGGGACGATTCTCTTTAATATTATTTTACTATGACATAAAAACTCGGTGGGGTAAATTAGCAAATTGAAGCAGTACCATGATCAATATCAATCAATTGCTAAGATTTCATATTGAGAGAGCTAATGTTTGGAGGAGTACGTGGAAACTTGAAAGAGACAAAAGTATCAATAGTGTTGTGAGAATGTCATCCTTAATATTATGTGAATCGAGGTCCATTACCAACACAGTGGGTTTGGTTTCTTCAGTCCATTAATTTTCATGATTGGAAAGAATCTCTTGGTTGCCAAAAACTATACTTTATATGGTTCCAAGCTTTGGTTTATGTGAAGCATTTTTTATAGTCATTTTGTAGAAACAAAGCATATGGGAATCGAGTTTTAACAAGGGCATTAAATGATGCGATGTGTACAACAAGGTGTCGTGAGGTTGTTGTGAATTCTCCAGGAGTATCATACGTATATAGAGATAAGTACTTCATACCCTTGAATAATGTTCATGAATTTTTTCTTTTTTTTTAGTCATTCATTCATGCTATAACATTGAGATAGTAAATCTTGTATGCTTCTATCATTGGTATTTCCTTTTGGGATTGTGTAGTTTTATGAGCTATTTTCAGGACAAATCTAGAAGCATATGAGATTGCATTCAAGGGAGAAAGAACTTAATGACTGTAGTTATGGAGCTAAGTTAAGAGTTGATATCAGAATCAAAGGGAGTCTGACAATGCATCATAGACAACCACCAAAGGTTGTAGCAGAACATGAGCAACATGAGGAGGCTAAATCAATATTAAGAGGCTCAACATCATCATGAGAGGGAGTCTGACATCTTTAGAAAGATCTAGAAGTTGGCAAAATTCAGCTTCTTGGACAAACTCGATCATATTGATTGGAAAATATCAAAATGCATCTTATGCTAGCCGATGTAACCTTGTGACTATTCAGATTATTCGTATTGGTTCTCTCAGGATGGAAGGTATGAAGTGACATCCTGGAATAACACTGAGTTGAGTATATAAACAGGGTATGCTTTCGTGATAGAGGGAGTCAGCACAACATCTAGAGGATATGCCTTATTTGATTTCCAAGGATCTTGGTCATATTGATACAGAGGGAGTAAACCATATCAAGATGGTTTCCCTAGTGACTAGGAAACTATAAAAGGAAAAAGAATTATGATGAAATTCCATGTATGTGAACTAGAAGACTTTTATGCAGATATCTAGGTCATGATATTCCTAGATAGATGGTTGGAAATTCAAGATAAGAGTGTAATGTAGACTAAAGGACAAAGACATGACTTCCTCACAGAAGGTTGATATTAGATTCAAAGGGAGTATAATAGTTCATCTAAAACAACCTTGGACGAGAAGGTGAGGAGGTTGTTACAAAGACCTTAAAGGAAGCATCCAGAAGACTATGATCATGAGATTGAGTCTCATGTGTGCTGCTAAAATACTTTTATGCTATCTCTTACATAACTTGGGGTTCACCTAGAGTGATGCAGACTATATAAGAGATATAGTGCACAAGTATGCTATTCAAGGTACATTATCCCTACAAAACTTATGGTTGATACTCTCACCAAGTTTCTTGCTAGAGGTAAGGTTGTGTACCTTTGACATAAACTTGGCATGTTGGAGAATGAAGCCTTAGATGAAAAGGAGTTTCATCTATCATCTTGTATGTTATTGCATCCTTCTCCTTGAGAGAGAAGTCTAAAGTGATTCCTCATATCAAGGTGATATGTAAATTTGGGTATCACATGTTAGGTGATTCCTCATATCACATGTTAGGTGATATTGAAAACTGGGTATCACATGTTAGGTGATTCCTCATATCACATGTTAGGTGATATTGAAAACTAGGTATCACATGCTAGGTGATTCCTCATATCACATGTTAGGTGATATTGAAAATTGGGTATCACATGTTAGGTGATACTTCATATCATGAATTATGTAATATATGATTTCTTAGTATACATATGAATCATATTAGGATCCTTCTAAACTTAGTATTACATATTGATTAAAACCTATCACATAGTGACATGTCTTTACACAAACTTAGTATCCAAAATCGGTCAAAACACATAGAGATACCATATCACTATGTGAGAGATATAGTAGACAGGAAGATCATTAAATTGGTCTATATCAGTATTGAAGAACAAAATGTAGATATCTTTACTAAATCTCTTGCAAAAGTAAAGACATATTTCTTCAGAAGGAAAATTGGTTTGATCAAAATATGAATGTAATCATTAATGTACATTTTTTGTTCATGAATAAAATATTGAAATATTTCAAAATTGTGAAGATGACGATCTTCTGTGTATATAGGTTACTATGTCAAGGTGACGATCTTGACAATAGTAACCAGGCTTCAAGATTGACTCCCCTAAGGGTTTGTCTCGGATAGGACCGAACATCTTGTTGCTTATATTATTACTTGTTGGGTAATAAAGTTCAAGATCGACTCCCATAAGGGTTTGTCCCGGATAGGACCGGACATCTTATTACTTGTTGGGTAATAAAGTTGTTAGGATTGACTCCCAAAAGGGTTTGTCCCAGATAGGACCGGACATCTTAACACTTACATTATTACTGTGTAATAACTCATCATGATCGACACTTGTTAAGTGTCTTGGATTGGGCCAGATATCATGATATGAAAAGTTCTACAAACTCTATTAAACTCTCTCTCAAGAGGGAGTGTTAAAGTATTGTTCGTTCGTGTTTAATAAATGATGAGACAATAATATATATATATATATATATATATATATATATATATATATATATATATATATATACATATATATATATATGTATATATATACATATATGTATATATATACATATATATATATATATATACATATATATATATATGTATATATATATATATATATATATATATATACATATATATATATATATGTATATATATACATATATATATATATGTATATATATATATATATATACATATATATATATATATACATATATATATATATATACATATATATATATATATATATATATATATATATATATACATATATATTGTGTGCTATAAATGTGTCACACTTCTATGGATCATTACATGCAAGGGAACTCAAGAATGAGGCCTCACAAATCGATCCATAGCTCCCTAGGCATGGAGTGCAAGGGCTTTTAAGAATGCTCTCAGCTAGAGCTATTAAGCCAATAACCTTGCTAGTAAACCATGCAATGGGAGATTCAATGAAGACAAGGGCAAGAATGCCAATATCCTCAAGAATCAAGAATGAAATGCAATGCAAGCTAGTTTAAGAATGGAAATGCAAGATAAACTATGGAAATGAAAGATGCAAGTATTACAAAGCCTCCTAGTTAAACTAGATGAATTAATCTAAAGCATAAAGGAAATCTAAGCTAAGAATGCCATGAAAATGAAGCTACTATGCAAGAAATGAAATCTAACTATGAAGCAAGAAAGCCATGATGATGCAAGAATGAAGACAAGAAGATAGAGTGTTGATGAAGATCCAAGATGAATGCCAAACAATGCTCCAAATCTTCAAACCCTAGATGCAAGAATGTCTCTAAAAGCTCCAAGATGACCTAGAAAACCTGTAGCATAACAATAGCATAAAAATTGTGTGTGCAAATGAGGAAGAGAGCTCTCCTTTTATAGGGAATGAAAAAGGAATGGGCCATGGAGATTAAGAGGCAAAAGATTTAATCAACGGTGGAGCTTAAAAGAGGAGCAATCCATGTGCACAAATATCCTCCAATAGGAAAATAGGAGTTGACTTTTGTGTCCATATGAGACAAAAAGTGTTTTTTCCTTTTATAAAATAAGAATAATGCTTTATTTGTGCAACTTAGGATAAGAGGAAAAGTGAGGGCTTTTTATTTATTAAAAGGGGAGGAAATATTCCTTTTAATAAATAAAGACTTAGGATAAGATGGTTAGCCCATAGAAAATAATCGAATAAATGATAGCACAAGGATTTGATCAAGAATAAGTAATTTATGATTTAGCAAAAGGGGCTAATAGTCTAGGTGACCATTTTTAGGTGTATACATTTGCCCCTCTTTGACTAATGTGTGATCGATCTGGGAACACATGTAGTCAAAGAATAGATCAGCCAAGAAGGCAAGTAGACAACCAAGAAAGCAAGCAATAGCGATTTTGATAGATGTGAGATCGATTTGGGATCACATGCAGTCAAAGAATAAAATAGCCAAGAAGGCAAGCAAGTAGCCAAGAAGGCAAGAAGATAGTGATCTGACTCCAAAGAATGAAGTACAGAGAGATAGCAAATCCTGCATGGTCAGCCTGGTAGCGACAGTACTAAACACTTAGGAAAGAGATAACCAATAAGATATAATGTGTCTGCCCCCTCGGGATCGAAAGCGAAATCAAGTAGAGGGAATGCAGAAGCAAGAGCAACATGATCAAATCATTAGAAATCATAATCGAAGAAAGAGAACAGAATAACCATCAAGCAGTGAAGATATGCCCCACACATGGGACCCGGGGCATGAACCAAGCGGTCCCTCAACCCGAAAACACCACGGAGGGGGAAGAATTTGAACTTGAGATTGAAAGTGAATGAAAGACTAGAAGTTTGAAAGAGATGGAGATGAAGAGGTGAAGAATGCCCCAGCGAAGATCGAAGGATCAGGCCTCAAAAGGTTAGTCAACTGCGTGAAAGAAGGAGAAAGATGATTTGGATGATCAAGGTGAACTCGGATTTCGGTTTCAATCCCGAAATGAAAGGAAAATGATGGGATATGAAAGACAAGAAGTGAAAGACATGATCAGGAAGAAGTGAAAGGTGAATGCAGTTGATTAACAAGTCCATGAAAGATAAAGGAGAGCTCTCTCCATATGCAAGATGCAAAACTAACTAACATGAACCTAACAATGCAAGCTACATGAAAAGTGGTTTACTTGCAAGGTCACAAAGCCAATAGACATCTAATATTCATCATCGAGCGTTATTGGTAGCATCGCAAGATCATACAATACACACTAGCATAACTATGTGGATCTGAATATGATCTATATCAGATAGAAATGTGGAAATCTCACCTAGGCATCAAAGACATGTAGGTCCAGATGACTAATGCAGTGAGATCACCTAAGTTTGATATAGCAAGATTATACTCGCATCGAGACACAAGGAAAGTCAAGATGGCTACAAGTATGCACTTGCACAAAAATAGTCAAGGATAATACCCTGTCAATCCACAGTGTCAAGTAAGACCAGCATAAATGCTCATGACAGTTAGGATCAACAAAATATACCCACAAGCAGAAAAAGCAATAAAACATGTTCTCATACCCTCAGTCTTCTAGCTATGCATCATCGAAAACTTCTCAGGGAGAGACCACTCAGCAAAGAAATCATCATAGACAGCACACAAAGAAATAAATTCAAACAAATCTCAGCAAGTCAAGTGCGTGTGTGTAGGTCATAGAGTCAAACTTTGAGTATTGCATCTGCAAATGAGAAATATCGCATCATACTAGACTGCAGGTAGGACATCTGATAAGTGTTGAGAAACACTCGATGCAAGGGTAGTGTTGAAAAACACCATTGGGGTGGTGTTGAAAAACACCATTGGAACCAAGTTGCCCAAGAAACCCAGACGCACAAAGAGACCCAAGATAAGCTTAAAACAACGTATGCCCCCTAGACTAAGACAAGAGTCAATTCCAGGCTAGGAGAGGCAAAGCGAGAAGTGGAGCGAAAGAGCACCACGCAAGACTGATAGACATAGGTGCAGAGGGTCTCAAGCAGCGCCTGTTTCGAGGTTTTCACCACTTGATAGATTTATTGCAATTTTTTCAGGACTTTATATGCTTTTTAGGATTTTTTCAGCATCATATATGAATTTTTTTTTTTTGGAATTTTTTCAGGATCATAAAGTATGTACAAAGAATGCCCTAGATAGAAACGGGCATCAAACTCATGAGCAAGATCACATCGTGTAGTCCCAAAGTCTAGCAAGGTGGAGGACAAGAGGGAGGGAAAGCTCATGAATGAGATGGAGGAAAGGAGAATGAAGGCGAATGGAGGGAAGAAATCCTCAAGGTCAAACTCCTCAAGAGTACCCAAGCTAGGGAAAAATTATCATGTAAAGCGCATTGAACGAGCAATGAAAGGCCAGCATAGGATAAGTCATGAAAGCGCACTGCAAAAGAAGAAAAGGATGCATTCCAAAGGAGTAGACATGTCAAGAGGCTTCATAGCATCATTTTTTACTCTTTTTTATTAGATCAAGACCAAAGGGGAAAAGGATAAAGAAAGGCTAGAATGAATGGAGAAAAATGAAGGAATGAATATGAATGGAATGAAAGCAAGATCATCGTAAGATAGCTCACAAGATAGCCAAATATTCGTGTATAGCTGAACATTGCCAAGATCAACGAGAGAAGATGGAATGGATGAAACATGTAGAAGAACTACGCATGATGCCTGATTGCCAGGTTTTCATCATGGTACTTATCCAAGGTGCCACAAGGGAGTGGTTGTCACCATAGGATGAATTTATTTCTCTTTACTTTTGCTACCAAGGCGCCTGTTTCCAGGTTTTCACCATGGCACATTTTCAATTTTTCATTCTTTTTTTTTTTTTTTCTTTTTTCTATTTTTGGAAGAAGGCAAGCTTTTTAGATAGTACTCCTTGAAAGGATAAACCCTGACATGCCAAGGATTCAAAATGATATGCTCAAAGATGCTGATAGGGAAAGGAAGATGGAAGAGAAAAATGGAGGATAAGGCTTTATGTAAAGCGAGTGAGGTTGGAAGATATGAGGAATAGGCAAATGAGGAAAAAGGATAGAAGGTAGAAGGATAATGAATAGAAAGATTGTGAAAGGGTAGATGGGAAGGAAGGCAAGATCAACATCGACACACACCTTGAAGGGTGGCAAGAAGATGGAGGAAATATGAATAAAGGAATACGTGAAGGAATATGATGAATGTTTAACAGAGGTTGCGGTTCAGGCACATGGAATGAAAGATCATTTTTGGAAGAAGATGAAGTGGAAGCCTTTGGAAGCTTGAATGTCAACTTCACTTTTTGTTCAACATAAGACTCTTTCAAGAGAGATTTTGGAATCCATATAGCCTTAGGCTTTTTATTTCTTTTTGATGATTTAGAGAGAATATCTGTAATGATGGATTTTGGAACCCATACTTGTCTTGTAGTTTTCTTCTTAGATATCTCTTTTGACTTTATGTGCCCATGTCGATTAGAGGAGACATGGTGATCTTTTTTTGATGGATTCTTGTATTGCTTCTTTTTCTGGTATTGAACATTCAAGTTACTTCCAAAAGACTTGGGACTTGTGGAAGAAGGAGGAAGATATGACTGGTTTAGATGGGTGAGTGGATGAAAAGGATTCAAGGGTATGCATCTATGTTGATCTTGAGGAAAGATAGGAGATGGAGGGATGTAAGGACCCAAAATGGATGATGAATTAGGAGAGTTAGGAGGGGAAAGTGAAGGGACATAAGGACCCAAGATGGAAGGAAGGCGTGAAGCCTTTAGCAGTGGAAGAGGTCCAAGGATGGAAGTGGAAGATGCAAAAGGATAATCAATAATTTCATCAGCATCTATATGACAACCAAGGACATCAGCATCTTTAGAGTGAGCATTAAGATTTGCAATAGGATCATGAACATCTTTAATAGGAGCAAATTCATTGATAGAATCGTTCAAAGCTTGCAAAGACTTAGGAAGAGTAGAAAATGGAAGCGAACATGGAGTGGTAGAACAAGAAGATGGAAGACTTTGATCTTGACAAGGATCTTTGGATAGCATAAGCGTAGAATTTTTCTCTTGATTTTCAATAAGCTTAACATCAGAAGTAACGGCACCATTTTTAATAACCTTAATGGAAGTATCATCTTTGGAAAGTGCAAGCGTAGTAAGGTTATTTTGATTATCAACAAGCTCAATAGTGCAAGTGGTAGCTTGATCTTGCTTAGGAGAAGACTTAAGACATGGTGGAATGAATGTAGAAGAGCATAGAGGATCAAAAGAACCATGAAATGGATCAGAGACATCATGAAAATAATTGGATGACATGGATGGTTCTTGATCTTGATCTTTCTTTATATTCTTTTCTGTATCATTTTTAGAGTCCTCTTGACATGAAGCCACTTCTAAGGACAAGGAAGCATTTTGAAATTGTATGGAAGACTTTGGAATAGATAGTGAAGGACTAGCTGAAGTAGGCATTGTAGTGCATAAAGGCTTAGGCTCTTTAGGTTTAGCATTATTGAAATTATTTTCAGCCAAGTGAAGGTTAGCTTGAGTTTCTTGAAGAGGTAGCTCTTGAGGATAACTATAGGGAACTGCATGAAAAGCATTAGGATCTTTGTTGGGTGAAGGATTTGTGAAATATTTGGAAGACTCGGGAGCTTTAGGAGATGTATGAGTATTGGAGGAAGTAGGGGATGGAAGGGGACCATCACAAGACAAAGGTTCAACATTAATATGATCTTGCTCAGAAGTACAATTTTGATTTTTAGCAGTGGAATTCTTAGAGAAGAAATGCTCATAGTAGTAACGTTTATAATCAGCGCATTGTATTTTATAGTCCTCAGCAGTAGTAGATGGATTATCATCAAGGTATTGTCTACAAACATCACTAAACTCTCTTTCAAAATCAGAATCATATGGATCACCATCACAATCTATCCAATAGGATGACCCATTTTCAGTAAGCATGAGTCTGCGAGGACTCTGAGGAGTAGAGGTGTCATAAGTATCACTACATTGTCCATCATCATAGTCATCAAAGGTATTACAAGGATTGTCATGTTGCTCATTATGGTATGGCTCATGAAGAAAAGCAAGACTCTTGGGGGAAGTAGAAGAAGAACAAGATCTTAAAGAAGGAGAAAATGAAGACATAGTGGAAGAAGAAAACTTAGCTAAGGAAGAATTTGAATGATGTTGAGAAGAGTCATGGTAAGATGAAGAAGGATAATGATGTTTGGAAAAGGCATGGTAGGATGTGGAAGATGAAGAATGATGAGAAGACCTAGAAGAAAAAGAGTGTTTGGAAGAAGGAGATTGTGAGAGAATCATGTCTATAATCCTAGCAAAGGTGTCAGACTCAAACATCTTTTTGTTTACTCTTGTCTTAAGTTGATGACTTGCGGGATGCTTGGAAAAATAATACTGTTCGAATTGAGCAATGAGTTCGAGATCATCCCTTCTCAAGAGAGGTTCTATAGCAAGATAGTTGAAATTCATGATTCTAGAAGAGGAGGAATCAAGCATGAAAGAAATGAATAGAAGAGATGAAATAGAAGAAGGCAGACTAGATAATAAGAGGAAAAGGATCAAGAAGACATGAAGAGGATAGGAAGAAGAGAAAGAAGCATGAAGGAAGAAGAGAAATGGAAGACTAGGAAGATATGGGAGATGTGGAAAAAAGAAGACCAAGAGTCATTTTGTGCAAATTGATACCATTGAAGTCCATTTGAATATTGAGCAACATGTAATAACCTCTAAGATCTGACCTGGACTGACCAAGGATGACTGGAGGTGACACAAATCAACTTCAGATTGCAAGCAGTAGTGAGATAGCAAAATAACTTTGTGTGATAGTTCCCAGGCAAACAGTGTGACTCTTGACCAATGAACATAAAAATCTCAGTTTTTGAAGTGTTTTGATCAAGTTCAAAGATTGGATAGTGCAATTTTTTAGTTTGACAAGTTTGCAAACAGTAGGTGATCAAACATGTCATAGAACACTTGAAACAAGGGCAAAAGCAACCTTGCCAAGACAAGCACTTGTGATATCAAAATAGAGAACCTTATGAATGCTACCGTTTGTTTGAATGTTGAGAATGTTTACACGGGCATAGCACAATCGAAGACAATTCAAGCAATTACTACCTAGAAGGACAAGGCTCATTACTTAGCAACGTGGCCCACAGCTTGATGCTCCCCTTGCCTCACACCAAGTGGTTGCCCACAAGAGATATTGGCATTGTCATGGAAGTGTCAAAAACACAACCAAAGGAACACATATGGTGAGTGTCTTGGGGTGATCCGGGTAAGTCCACTTGGATCAATCCTTGCACCAAGAAGCTAAGCGGCTAAAAGAAGGTGGCCTCTATCTAATGGTTCGTAGTAAGGATTTCCGTTCATAGCACCCCTCTTGCTCCTCATAAAGGACTAGGACCTCGCGGCCTCAAG